>JAAAKQ030103916.1:0-14293 GCA_010016005.3 Zanna intricata
GTGTGTGTGTGTGTGTGTGTGTGTGTGTGTGTGTGTGTGTGTGTGTGTGTGTGTGTGTGTGTGTGTGTGTAAATATAAACATATGCTGGAACTCCGAATATAATTTATTTATTATTTTACAAATTATGTTCACGATTCTGGATATATATTTATGTTGTATACATATTAATAAGAATAATTTACGTAACATGAATACGTTTACGTACCACTTTCAACTTTCAGACGTAGTTATCCAGATTTCCATCTACCAGGTGCGCATGACATTCGCGTCCATACCATGAACTCAAAAAATTCGTCTACTATCCAAATCAATAATACAAATAAAGTTATTGTCAGTTCACCGACATTTTCAAGAAATTCAGTTTATGTAACATTATCTAGTATCGAGTTCGATTTCGGGGAAGCGTCCAGAAGTTTTACGTCTATCATTTTAAACAGCTTATTATTTTACTATTTAAAGTATGTGTGATTATGAGTAAAAAAATTAGTTAAATCCCTCAGCTTAAGTAACCACGTTTGGTTTTAAAACAACTAAAAAGTCTCAGGTTGTAGCAGCCTTTCTGAAAATTAAAAAATGTGAAATATAATAAACATCCAAAGGTTAAAGTAGTATTTAATTAACCGGATCCCATAGAACGCCTCGCACCAGTTAATTCTAAGCTATTGACATTTTTCTGGTAGCTTACTACCGTAACAGTTGACGGTAATAAAATTATTTTATAAAACCAAAACAAAAAATATGTCAGCAATCATATATAAATTCAAGATCATAAAGCTAGAATAGAAGAAACTTTAAAGGTTGACTGAAACATATCACGACAATCATACTTTTTATTAAAACGTATAAAATTCATTATATTATTTCTTCCTGTAATAAGCTTCCAATTTTTTTGGAGTTATTTTTGTATATTCTCAATTAAATGTGCAAATTTTTAATGCAGTGTATTGTATCAACAATTTTTACTAAATGAGAATGTACTATTTAATTATTTCATAAAGTTTTTTGAATTAAATCTATCAATGTATTCGTAGTATTATATTAATTAATTTTACCAAAAAATAAATAAATTCTGACGTTAATTAAAATTGTAATACTTAATTATGAAGATGTAATGACAATATTTTTGATATCCATTTTTCAGTTTACTGAAGGAATAAAAATAAATTATGTGTCACCATTTATCTGCTAATGTTCTTTTTTAAACTTGTATTTTTATACCTGTCCAATAAAACTAAAAAGTTAAGTTAATAAATCGCTGTTTTATATTTACTTGTGACTAATTTGAGCGATTACTTTTCTTTGCTAGCAACATTCCCTCAAGACAAATGTAAACGTCTTGATTATAATACACATTAATTCTTTATAAATTTATTATTAATTTACAATTTATATTTATTCAAATTAGTAATTAGTAATAATGTAAAAATTTATTCAGGTTATTAATATTTTTATTTTATTTATTTGTTTAGTAAATATAACCTATTTAGTAATTACTTAATAAGTTCACTATCATTTATACATGCATTAAGAATCTGGGATTTCTTAAAAAAAAAGAGCTTATTCCTCGGTTTTTTTTTTCAACTGATGATCAAAAATAGAAATGATTTGCATCTTAATTAATTGTTTTTAATAGTCTTTGAGCATTTTTTGTTTTTTTTTTCAATACCGTTTACCTCTTTTTTTGTACGTCTATATTGTAATATTTGTTAAACTATTTGAGAGTGTAGGTATATTTTATGTAATAAAATAGAAAATTCTTTATCCTAAAAAAAATGTAAAAACAAAATATATGTTTAAGAACTTTTTACTTCTCAGTTGACCTAAAATAACTAGACTTTAACGTAATATAGCCTTTTAATGATTTAGCTCAAAAAAGCTAAATCGTAAAAACTGAAATTTTTTTTATCTTAACAGGATAAAAAGATCCTATAGCCTCAAATTTTCATTAAAGACTTACTTCTGCCTTCATAAAAGTGGTTTTTAATATCCAGGCTATAGCCGGTTAGCAGTATATATCATACTGCAACAATAGCAGTGTATATATATACTGCTATATATATATATATATATATATATATATATATAGAAAGAGAGAGAGAGAGAGAATAGATCGTCAATAAAGAATCAAAAAAATTGGTCTTTGGTTGAGTTATGTGCCCTAAGAAGACGTTCAAGAAAAAATGTCTAAAAAAACTTTGAACCAAATCTAAACTATTTACTTTTGTCAGACGTTTGTGCGTATGCATTTTGACCTGTATTTGGCCTTATAACTCTGGACTCCGTTGACCGATTTTTTTCGGAATTGTGGACAGGTCTTCGGGGGAGAAGTAATACATTAGATTTTTCCAAAAATCTAAAAAATGGAATGAGGGTGGTTTGGCCGAAATAAAATGTTAAATTTTTACGGAGTACTAGCAGAAAAATTATAAAAGTTTAAATTTTTTTATCAATATCACGAATTATCAAAAAAATCGATTTAATATTCACCCTTTCCACAAAAAATTACTTAATGCATTTTTCTATTTAGGTACATCTTGCGACAGAAAAGGAATCAATAGGATTTTTTTGCATCTATATTTTTTTAAATTAATAAGCCTTCAAAACACTGTAAAACGTTTTTACTTATCACACTCTAACAGTTTGCAGTAACAAAAAATATTTGTTTAATTATTAAGAGATTTTTATTAAATTTATTTTAATTTAAATCGATCTCCGAAGTTACCCATTGCATATAAAACGTAAAAATCTTATTTTTCTGATAGCCCTACTCTTGTTCTTGAAAAAAAAAAATTAGCTAAGCATTTTCGCCTCTTTGTTAGAAAATTATAACTTTGTTTATTTAGAATTATGGTTGTATCTTTTTATTTTTTAAACTGTTTTAAAAGATTCTTTCTTTAGATTTATTATAACCACTTAGGGATTATCTTCTTAGAAATTAATTTTATTCGATCGCTTTTCCTTGTGCAAGGAATCCTTCAAAATGAAAAAAAACCTTTTTCTTAATTTCAAATATTTAATCTTCAAATTTTTTTTGTTAAACAATGTAGTCACTAATATAACTTAATATCCAGAGGTGCCAAAATCTAAAAAAGAAATCGAAATTGTTTTTTTAATCTTTATTTTATTTAAAATCAATTTTAATGATTATTTTTATTATTTAAGCCTCCCGATCTGTGAGTCCCAAATTTTTAAAATTACGAAAACATAGTTTTCAAAATTGTGATGCTAATTTAACATTATTAAAAATTTTCGTTTTCGCTTTATTTTTGCTTCAATGACCAAAATTAAAATATTTAAATATAATTAAATAAATAAGTTTATATTAAATAAAAATAATATAAGCTATTACGATGTGTCTTTAAGTTGATGTAGAAATAATTTAGATTAGTTAATTTAACGGGTTTTTTTTTTTAATGTAACACATTCGTGCGTTGTATTTCTAATTTCTACCGGCTATTGAACTTTACATTTTTAAACTTTTTAGATATTCATAAATCATTTTTTCGTTTCATATTTTTTGTATGTAGTATAAATGTTGTTTTAACTCATAACTTTCCTCTTCCGATTTTTCCAAAACATATAGACGTTGAACATATGTTTTCAAACATATAGAAGTTTGAAAACGTAAAGGTCATAGTAAATAATCCTCAATCGTAAGCAATAGCTTAGCACTGAATTTTGTGAAACATTTTAATATTTCTATCGTAAAGTTAAATAAAAATTTGAAATCCATTTTTTTTATGCGAATATGATTCAAAATGTCATTTACATGAATTATTTTACCAACGCAATATTTACTTATCTACTGCTGGGGGAAATTGGTTACTATGTCCTTCTTTCTATCAAATTGTCATGAGTTGGGATAGAGGAGACTAATTTTATATAATAAGGAGACTGGATAAAAATGTTTCTTATTGTTCAAACTTTGTAAACATTTTTACAATTTTTGAAATATAGGTATAAAGTATAATTAGCATAAAAGTGATAAAAGTATTACTACTTTAGTAATTTAAAGTAGTATTTATTAGTAAATACTAGTATTTATTTTAATAAGTAAACAAATACTTACTAGTAATACTGCTACTACTAGTACTAATACTCGTAAATACTTGTTAGTATTTACTTTTAAGTGATATGTGTAAAGGTATAACGTTAAAAGCGTTTAGCATAAAAGTGTGAATTCAAAATTCTTCTAATCTTTGTGTTTCCTCAACACCATGTATGTTCTATTGTTCACAGCAAAAAAATTATAAACAATAATCATCTTTCGTTTCGTTTATGTTTATTTCATTATTCAGCTAAATTAAATCTTTGTTGTTTGATTTATTATTTTGATAATAAATGTTAACAGTTTCTATTGCAGTGTTTGACAACGACAAATACGTATCTTAAAAGTAGAAATAAATATTTTTACATAAAAATGTGAAAAAACTTCATAATTTTAGTTATTTATTTTGAATAAAAAGGAATTATTTTATCATCAAGGTACAAATAGAGCTTAAATGTTTGAATTGAAAACTAATTGCTAGCTTTTATTCGTTTAGCTATATCCTTTTTTAAAACTAAATTAAAAATAATTATAGCCTATCCAATTGGAATAAATTTAATTTAATTCTTTGGTGTGTATAGATCAACAGAATTGTTTGCCTAATAAATTGTCCAGACACATATTTGACATACATAATCTGTTTCTTCATTCTACTTCAGTATTCTGCTAGGATACACGAAGAAGAAAAAGAATTCTAATAAATCAAATTCCATTCCTGACATTATTGATTACGAATAATTAAGTGAATAGCTATAGCTAAAGATTTTTCTATATTTAATGATAATTGTCAAAATGAATGTGTGTTCTGGAAATTTTAGAACTTGTTTATGTCATGATATTGAACGTGATGATATTGTAATGTGGGTAGATTAACTTCCTTCTTATTTAAAAAAAATCATAATGTAATATTTATAATTCAATTAAATGTAATAATATTATTATATATACATAATATAAACATATTTATAAATATATATTTTATAGTTAGCGGTTAATCCTTGTTAAAATGAAAATTCAGTACCTCATTTGTTTACGATTTAACAAAAGACGGGAAGACAAAGAGGCTGTAAATCATGAGAATGCTGCAACGCAAATGAGAGTCTATATTTTGCAGCCATCCAATCCGACCGGCCCTGTACAACCATTCAAAACAATCGCGTTTAGGACACAGGAAGTGCTCGCGATTCTGTGGATACAAAGAGATGTATCCGTTCGTTAGTTCACTGTGTGAATTGCTAACACAGGGCGTATGCCACTGTTCAATGTTTCCACTATTTCGTATGCCGCAATTGATTTGATCACTGAACACCGTTCCCTTCCCAATAAACCGACAGTCACTCCGCCACTGGTTCCCACAACTAGTTTACATAACTGTGCTGTGTTAACAAGTTCAGCAAAATGAAACCGATGTATTCACAATAAATATGAAATTTATGTATTCCCATAGGTGCAAGGCAATGAACGTTGTATGGTTTCCTTCACATTGCTTTATCATATAAAATACATGATGGATGTCTGAAACATGAAATCAGTTTACCTGCATTAAATTATTTAATGATATATTTGTAATTTATAACAGAATATCTGGTGCTGACACCAGATATATATTATATCTGGACTGCTGTTTGTCTGAAGTCCAATTGTTCAATAAATTACTGGCCTTTAGATATGATTTTAAGAATTACATATACAATCGGCCTACATATCCAATTTTTTAAGAGTAATTAGAATCATATACTCCGATCTACCAGTTTTAATAAATCTGTTGACAGAATGTAGATCATACGCAAATTAAAAAGAATAATATCACATCAAAATATCAAAATCAATGATATATTCAGATTGATTTTCGTTAAAATTTATTCATTGTCTAAATATAAAAAATAGATATTAAAGAAATAGCAAAATAAATCAAATAAATATTAACAATTATAAAACACGTATAAAAAAAAAAAAAAAAAACATTGCTAATAAATATTGCTCTTTAGCACAGAATAATTAAAGAGCGTGCGGAAGATAATTATATATATTCTTTTTTCAAATCTTTTAAATCTAAACAAATTTTTATAGGTTATGACACTCCGGTAACGTAAGGATTGGAATCCTTACGTTATCTCCGATTTAGATGTATGACCACTACTCCAGTGGTCATACATCTAAATCTGTGCAACCGATATTGTTCCACAATTGGCTTGAAATCTAGAGAGCTTCTTTTCGCAATCTCTATCGTATTCATAGGTGACATCACAACCTCGGTAATTAAAATGAGACATCCGTTCAAGAATCTTATCTCCTAGAAATATTTTTTATCTAACAGAAAACTTTCCCAGAAATGCCATGACCTTTCTCTTTATTAGGAATATCTTCATATTATATTGAGAGCTTAAACCATTCAGATAGAATACAGCCCTCTTCCGTCCATGCCCGACCGGCCACTTCAAAAACTTATCTAGTCCTCTACTAAACTATCTCCAAGATACTCTGTAATCTACGATTGACAATACTGCTATATAGCTTATAGCGGTTGCTTAATAAACTTATCTCTCTGTAATTCTTCACCAATCTTCTGTCTCCTCTCTTAAAAAGGGATTTCACTTTGTCTACCTTCCACTCCTTAAGGATTTTTGAATTCATTCAACATATACTAAATAAGTGTAAGAAGAGCAGCTTAAATAACATGACTCCAAGAGTTAATACCATCTATTCCTACTGCCTTTCAGTTTTTTGTTGTTTTCAAAGCATTTTCCAATTCTTTAATTTCTGTTAAATCAATGCCAAATCTTTTTTCAGTTGATTCTGAGTTTTCTATTATAGATCCCTCAAAGACACAAGTCTTTGTAATGTTCTATCCATTCTTCCTTACCTATAATATCTAGTGCCGCTGTATCTTTCTCTGAGCTATTTAGATGTTTCATGAGTTTAAAGCCAATTGTTTGTCTACCATGTCCATCCTTCTCCTCCATAGATATAAACCTGTCCCATGATTTCTGATGAGCTCTTCTCACTATGATTTTAGCATAATTTCTTTTAATTCTATATTGTTCTGAAGGATTCTGTATCATACCTTTATATGCCTTTCTTTTCTCTCCTATTGCTTTTTGTATCTCGGCGTCCGTAAATTCATACCCTTCCTGCGTCTAAATTTTTTTGGTTTTCCCTACTGCTTCATAGGATATCTTCCTCACTGCATTCCTTAAATTTTCCCATTCTTCATCTACATCATTCAATGTTGGCATTTCTGCAAGCAGTTGTGTCAACCTTTGCCAATACATAAAACGAATACTTTCTTCCTTGAGCAAATACACTTAAAGATCTCATCTGGCATATTTATTTTTGCACCTAATCTTCTCCTCCACCTTGCCAATAGCTCTATCAACCTCTAACAACCACTAATGATCACTAATCAATAAAATCTCTCTTAATCTAATCTCTCCTTGATCTAATCTCTCTTTAATGATCACTATTAATATCATTTTCTCTATACACCAAGTGTCACATATCTGTGGAACAATTTTTTTATTGTGGTGACATAATCAATTCAAAATCTATAGCCCCTTGTGTACCATATATATTTATGTATATCTTTTTTTCTCAAAAAGGTATTAGTGATATTCAGCTCATTTTGTGTTGTAAAATCTCTTAACTGTTTTCCATCTTCATTCAAACAAGACACAGCAAAACATCCTAAAACATTTGGAACTGGTTGGTTACCTACTCTAGTGTTATCCCCACTATTATCAAAAAGTCTCATGATATTTATTCACTTGAATTTGGAGGTTTTCATAAAATTCTTCCATTTCCTCTTTTTTCCCCTCTTCAAGTGCATAGACACCAAATACTGTCAGTTAATCTTGGTCTTTTCTCAAGCGTATAGTGATTATCCTTTCATTAATGAAGGTATATCTTTGAATATGTTTCTTCCACTTTGTATCCACAAGCACTACAACACCCCAACAAGCTCTTTTCCCTTGCCCAATGTTCCTACACATCAATGTATAACCATCCAGATCCTTTGTGCCCTTAAGCTTCTTCTTCGTTTTTGTCACAACTGCAATGCTACCTTGCGTTCCCTCAACTGATGAACCAATTTCACTTCCTTGATACTCAAACCTTTAATATTCCATGTCCCCCAAAATAAGTTTGTCCTTTAATCCATAACCTTTACTCTTTTTCGCACCAGATTTGTGTTTATTCATAATCCTGTCTGGTTTATTTTCCTTTTGAAACTTGTGAGTAATTCATAATTCTCCTAAAGATGCTACCAACACCTTGTAGGATAGTCCAGTGATGCCATCTTAAAGCTTCTGAACGTGCTCTGGGATTAAAATTCAGTCCCACCTTCTCTGCTCTTCTGCCTTCCTGCAGTTGGGAATTTATCCCCACCACAATCTTCTCTGCTTTTGATCATTGGAAACCTATTTCAAAGGAGTAAGAAGGAATATCAGAAAAAGGTGTAGGAAACCTGTTCACCATACAAGTGTGGTGTGGAGTACTACCCAGGTTGATAGATGAGGACACCCATCTATTTCCTTAAAACCTATCCAGGGTGGGACTGTCCCGGACAGGAGCAGTTTTTGTTTCATGTCAGTACTTTATTTTGCATCTTCTCCCTTGCCCAAATCTTATAGAGCTAGTGAAATATAATATAATATATACACAATAATAAAATATAATGTAGATTTTTAATATACAATATAAATATGTATAATACATACTTTTAACATATGTACTTATATGCATACATATAATTAATATTTATTACTATATTATAATAAATGACAGAATTCTAAATATTAAAGAAATAAAATAACAATTGATTTGCAAGTTAAAGAAGAATTATCAGTAATATTGACAATTTTTTGAAATTAGTTTGTGAATAACAATATGACACATATGATATTTCTATCATTGTTAATTCAGGGATATTTCATGACTGCGTATCAGAAAGTTGATAATGTTAATAACTATTGGGAACATTTATGAGTATTTTACAGGTGACAAGTTCAATTTGCCTGTTTTTACAGTCAAGTCAAGGAGGTTATCTTAATTATTAGAGAGCTTAGATATTAATATTAGGGAACTTAGTATATAAATTTGGGTGGTACCCACATTTTTATTGTAAATATTCTGTTCTATTTTTCTTTTTTGTGTTATTTTATTCACAAGTAGAACAGAAATTTTTGATTAAGTATATTTCCATTACTGCTATATTTATATGTAGATATACACAACATTAAACCATCAAACAAACTCATTGTCAAATATAGTTCAAAAGTTGTTCATGAGATAACTTGTGAACTTTTCTTTACCTGTTACTGCGAGTAAGTTCTTTTAAAAGTAATATACTACATTTAAATTTCACAGAAAAATAAATGACCTATAATAAACACAATCCAATTAATAAACCCTTCCTTAATATCTCTTTCAAGTTAATATACTACTCATTCTTGACTTAAAGTTAGCTACAGTATATCTTAAATACTATGTCCTTAAATACAATTATCTTAAAATACTATCTTATCAGTTGTATAAAATGATTGTAATTTTGCAGATTGAAATTTGGCATTCAATTTCCCTCTTAGATGTCTTGAATGATAATTCTGTGCATAACTTTATAAAAAGACATTTTATCATTGTATCTTGATTGCCACTTAAGGAAGTTCTAACCCAAATGAATACCTGTAATATCAAATAGAGATGACTGATCATAAAAAAAGTTTTACTGTTCAGCATATTGAATTATCCTAAACAAATTAAATGTCAAAAGTGTTCCATATGACAGAATTGTATTCAAGATAATTAATGAACTAACGACTTCTAAAGAAGTGTACATGTATTTATATTTCTGAGGATTTTCTCTAACAATTTGACCAATCCTAAATTACTTCTTGTCTTGGCCGCAGTAGATTCAGCAAGATTACATAAATATAAACTTGAACCAAGAGAACTCAGAGATTTTTCATTGATATCCCTCTGCAAATATACTTTTTATTAAGAGATTTTTCACTGATATCTCTCTGCAGATATATTTCTTATTTATTCTTATCTTTGTTATTTATGAGAAAAACATTTGTCTTCTTGAATACATCAAAATCAAGGTTTTCTTGACATTAATTATCACTCCATTTTCTATTATGTCCATTTTAAAACATTATCTACATTCTTTTCTTAAATATTTATATTTTTCTAAATTATTAACTGCACCTCAAAGATACAATGCAATGATTGCAATAAACATTAGGACCCAGTACCAAACCAGCTCAGTTGACCCAGTATCAAACCTTAAGGTAGTTCCATTCCCTCACTTTTTTGTGGTGATTTGGAGGAACCCCATTTATGGGCGATGTGTCGCGCTCGCTAACAGGTTCCATGTTATTAAGAGTGTATGCCTGCGCCCTACTGATTAAACCCCCAATCTTACCAACTCTCCTGCCAGGGCCGGACCCGCAGTTAAGCACTGGGAGATGCCTTCGAGCTCAGGGGATCCAAAGTCCTCATGAATCATCACTGCCACCCATCTACACAAAGACAGACGAATGAGGCTCTGCAGGAGGCTGTCCATCTCATCAGTGTTCCTATTCATCAGCCTCTAAAGAGAGTACTTTTCCTCAACCTCTATAGTCGTGCTGAGTAGTCCTCGCTTCCTGATCCTTCTTTTGTATTATGTTGACAACATAGTTCTTCATTACCTCAAATTCACCTTCACCCAGAAGCATTTATTGGATAATGTTACCCAACATAACTGGCCCTAATCTCTCTTCGCTTTGGTACCTTTCTTGCTTCCACCTGCTGCAATGAAAGACGACATGTTCTGGTGTTAATCTTACTCACCACAATAAGGTCACAAGGTTTCATCTGTCCTTTCCTGCTATACAAATAATTTTTGAAGTCATCGTAACCAGTCAGGAACTGGGTGAACCAGAAGTTCAGTTTATCAAATTCGCTCCCGGTCCATAGTCGAATGTCGCAAATTAGCTGTTACATCCATCTTGCTTTATTTGCTTGATCCCAGCAGATCTGCCACTCTACATCTCCTGGAATGCCATATCTCTATCCATTCCCTCGTGAATCTTAACCCTTTGCCCAGACAGCTACTGCAGGGTCGGAACGACACTACTACCACTATATCTTCCGTCGAGACAGAACTGTAAACTAATGCAACTCTTTGGGCAATTCTCCTCTACATACCTTGTAGTAACCTTCTATAACCATTCTGTCTCAAGTGCTCTGTACAATATCTAAACACCATATAGAAGGACCATGTTAACGACGTGAACATATAATCTCCTTTTAGAGGTTATACTATCTCTGCTCAGCCCTCCTACATGTCTCCTTAACATGCACAGCGAAGTTTGGTCTGTGGTACAACCAAATGCCAAGGTCTTGACTACATTAGTCGGGTCACTAGAGTATCTGCCACACAAACTTGAATTGGTTTTTCAATCATCGCATTCCTGCCATGATTATCATTTTATTTTTCTGAGACGACAACTGGAGACTCTTCCCCACCATCCAGCGCCTTACCATCTCAATGGCTGTGATGGCAGCTTCTACAACTCACTCTTCGGTTCTAACCATCACTAACAGAGCAAGGTCGTCCGCAAAGGCAACTGGGGTAGCAACACCATCCTTAAAAACAATTAATATTACTTTTCTGATTTTATCAAAAACCTTAAATAAAGTGTGAAGCAACACATTTTGATATCAGATATCTATTATGGCACCTGATTTAAATATTTTTTCTATTGAAACTTACACATGTTGCTCTCTCTATACGCTGAAAGCAAACAGATAATTCATTCATTCCTAAAAAGGGCGGTTGCTGTACATTAAACTCCCGACCTATTTATATTTTATTTGCTACATTACAGTTCTTTAAAAGAGTTACTTATAAGTACTTCATATATGTACAACTGTATTCAGAAGTTTATCTGATCTTTTCAATTTGATTTGTTTTTTGTCAGAAATTCCACTGCACCTACTTAGTAGCTTTCTTTCTTTTACGGATCTCATTGTTCTGAGAGGCAAGGTCAGATCAGTCTTATATAGTTTTTTGATTCATATCAAAGAGGAATTTGCAATAAAAACAGATCCTACACATCTGAAATGATTGAGGAGATTCAACATAATTTCCTCTTGGCTAAATAAGAACAGATAATACAGTTATGAGTGAAGACTTGAAATTACCAACGAGAAAATATCCAGAAAGTTTATTGATGTTACATTTTGAAAAGTTCTTTGATTAGAAAATGTATTACCCTATCGATATTGCGTTATAAGTGTCTTAGTACCCTTTTAGAAATGACAATAAATTTTATGTAGTAATATTATAAATGATTAATTATATAATGATGTTAATACAGATATTTTTTGCCATTCAATAGGTCTTATGGTAAGATTTTGAAGAAGCTTTTTACCTTGATTTTTGCTTTCTTGAGTACTTGATTTCTGTTTGGTAGATATTCTAAGAAATCGCTTGAATAACTAGCGTATTGTTCTAATTTGTTTTAATTTTTTGATTCTGTTTTAATTATTTAAGTTATCATTATTGTTTAGGAATATTTTATTGTACTTAGACTGATTTATACATTAATTGAAGGTATTTTCAAGTTCTATTATCTCCGTATTCAGTATCGAATATATATCAATTATCTCCGTATCTATTATTACTATCTCCGTATTGCATGGCAGTTTTCAGTTTCTATAGAAGAATCGGATGTTAGAAAAGTAATTAAGAGGCCAATATTAACTGAAAATAGCTGAAAATGTATTAAAAATTATTATAATATAATTTATTTATTAATTAAGTTTTGTTACAATTTTAGAGTTTTATTTTAAATATTTAATGAAGCTTATTTGCTAAGTTTTAAAAAGCAATTGAAACTTTTATAATTTAATGTATTCACTCCAAATTATTATTTTCAGCGTTGTTTGACATTGTATTTGTTCTCTGATCTGTGTCATTAATTTTCAGTAACAAGAGAAAAACAAAAGAAAACTTTCCGTGAATGATCGTTGTTGAATTAAAACCCATTATTATTTTGTCAAAAAGAAAGCTGAGCGAATGAATCTAAACAAATAAAAGAGTTACAGAAACTAGTACGGTTAGTGAATTGTATGTAACATTTTAAACAGAAGATTAAAAGTTTCTAACAAAAGATAAGTAGGATCGGTAAAGAAAAAGCAAGTTTGAATAAGGACAAATAACTCGTAACTTTTTTAAGAACTGTGTTTACTTAAAGAGGTTCAAGTTATATTTAAACACTTCTTAATGCTTAATAAACCATAAAGAAAATTTAGAGAAAAAATCCATAAGACGTTTAAATAAGGTAGTTTAAATCAATACTGAGTGGTTTAATATATATAAATATGCGTTTGTAATTTGTTACAACTGCAAAAAAATAACATAGAAAATCGAATAGCTTTACTGATTATATAAAAACATTTTCTACGCTGCAGACAGAGAGATTATGCTTAACCGAGTACTAGAAATAAGGAGAGTTCTTAAAAAGTACGAAAATATTGCATGATAGCAAAAGATTGCTGATAGCTTTTTCTCAAGTTCGACTCGGAGCTAAAAGACAGAAACCACCTTCCACAAAGACAAATTAAAAAACTGGGTGATCTGGACAGAACAAAACTCATTTTTGGTTTATAGTTCCATGTTTCCACCTGCCCAGAGCGATAAGGGAAAAAAAACACTATTCTCACAAATTCGAACCTTAATCGGCTAGCGCAGAGAAATTATAAAGCTATTATTTCGTAGGTGGTGGTTAACAGTCATATATGGTTCTAGAAATTTTGATTAGGTTTTGCTTATGTTTCTACAACCGGGGTGAACAGTCGAGCTGCTGAGCCCATAATTTCATTCTCGGCATGAAACTGGCTTAAAGTGAACCCAAGTCGCTTGGATTATTTTGGGATTTAGGCCTCCGTGGTCTCGGTCTTTCATTCGGAGGTCCTGGATTCGAATCCTTGTCAGGCATTTTTACACGCGCAACAAGTCATTCATCTTATCCTCTGATGTAATACCTAACGGTGATTCCGAGGTAAAAAAATGGGATTTAAATATCTAGAAGAAATAAGTTATTTTGTTGATTATACGATGAAACAGGAGAAAATTAATAATATATTTTATAAAATTAATAATATTTTTCTATACTGACAGTTCTAAAACCGACAACGGTGTTGGATGCTCCATATATGTAAATGGAGAAGCCCATTTTTGGAAGCTGCCAGATATG
>JAAAKQ030103938.1:0-14293 GCA_010016005.3 Zanna intricata
CATAATGTAATAGTGGAGATTTGCCGGTTGAAACACAAATTTTAATGAATTGTGTGAACTGTGAATGTATATCACTGAGTGGGCTAGTTAGAACTAATCGATTATGAACATCAAAAAATCAATTTATAGATTTGTTTAGTTTAATTCCGAGTTTCAAGGGTTAAAAATGAGTTTTGAAATCTATTATTTTCTTTTTAATTTCTCCAAGTAAATTAAGAAATCAACCTGATTTTTAGTGAGTGTAATCATGTCAATAAATCAATTTATAGATTCTTTTTAATTTGAAATGGGGTGAAGAAAGGTAAACAAATTTTTAAAATAATGATTGTAAATTTCCCCAATCCTGACTATAGAAAATGAGATATTTAGTAGATTTGGGCTTGCAAATACTCTTCAGAAAATTACATAAAAACCATTTTTGGGTGTTTTTTTAATTCCGATTTTTTCAAGAGGGTGCATAGTTATATGTTGTAGCTCAACAACGACAGTCACTGCCATCTTACTGTATGTGTGATTTATTGCACCTGCCTCCGGTTACTGACTAATAAACATAAAAAAAAAAGTTTACCGCTACGGGAAACGCAAGTAATAATATCGTACGTGCGAAGCTGTGACTAGGTGCTAGTATGTACTTATACGAGTATATATATATATAAGAAAAGCACTTGTACAGGTAGTCCAAGTAAAGTTCAATACTTAACATAGCACTAGAAATAAATCAGAAAAAATCAATAAGCAGAAGTAGCTATAATTCATAGACTACCAAAGTAACGTTCACTACACAGCGACAGAGTAATCGTCTGTTCCCACTCATAGATTACTTCTCCAGATCTATGATCTCTCTGGTTGCATCTCAGGTTAAGCATATAGAGAGTTTTCAGTCGCCTGATATCGTAGCTGTTGTCCAATAGCTTTATTCCTGGACAATTTACATGTTTATCTAAAACATGTAAACATTAACTCGCGGTAGAGAGTCAATTTTTACATTTTATAAACATTTTACAATTTTATTTTCTCTTCTTAAACAGTAGCTAATACTTCATAATCATAAATTTCTGTAACTCTATTATGTTTTCACCGATTTATGTTTGAATTATCTCGTATTGAGTACTATTTAATTGTCATTTTTAATTCATTAATTTGTTTTAGTTTTATTTTCACTGATATCGTGTTTTTTTTTTTTAATGAAAGTTTATTGTTATATTGAAATGGCAAACATATATCTTATAGATTCTACAGAATCTTATAATAGACACATATCTCAAATAGCTAAGTTGTAAATTCTGATATAGCCTAATCAGAATCTTAATGCCTATGGAATATGTTCCCAATATGTAATAGTTAAATAAAACGAAATGTTGAATTTTTACTTAAATAGTTTTAAATAAGAGTAATAATAATCAATTTTTACGTTTTATTGACATGGAAAAAGTATACATAACACTAATAATTTACAAATTAATTTAAGTACGTATTAAATTTTCCAAAAATATTTAAAATACAATTAAACTACTTTTTTAAATTTTAATTATTGTTACTTTTTCATACTTAACTTCTGTTGAAAAATTTATCAATTTAAAAAAAAAGAAAATACCTTTTTAAAAATCGGCTCAATTTGTAAATTTGTTTGTTTAGCTATTCGAGTTTCTATACATCCTAAATGAAAGCACATTATTGTAACTGTCGTAGAATGATGCATAGTAAACCTACTCATTTTAAGTTAACACAGACAACAACTATCCACAACATCGAACAAAAGTAAAGTGCTAACTCAACAAGCTCTTTGAAAATCACAAATGTTTGTAGTTTACCGATTGTTCCATTAAAATAGCACTATTGAGTTAGCATACCGACATACAGGGGTTACATAAAACCTAATAACAGTATATGTACAGTATCATCTACGTAATAAATTTAGATGTCACTGCTTTTGCAATTGAATTACATTAATAACAAGCCATAAATAACTTACACAATATATATAATATTAATTACAACACATAAAAAATTACTACATATTTTAGACTACCATTATTTCTAGTTTTAAAACGCTTTATATTTCTTTAAACTAAAACATAATTAGTATCAATATTTTCAATGAATGGTTTTTTAATCAGTTTTTCTTTTAAATAGAAAAAAGACTTTTAAAACCAATAACGACAGACGTTCTAGTAAAGAAAGAATGTTATAAGTAATACCTCAAACCATCCAACTTCCAGATAAACTACCCTGCTTTTAGATGTACTCATGTCACCTAAAGTTCATAAAGAAATTCTAAATATAATATTCACCGCTTATACAAAAAGCATGCTCATTGACATAAGTTGTATTCTCTCAAAATTTCAGGGATAATTTTTTTTATACATAAATGTTATGTTTAATTGAAAACTAAAAATATTTTTAACGATTCGAAGATGACGACTATTGATCATTACTAACTGTTTTTATTTTAGTGTTTTTTGTTGTTTTAACTTTTAAATTATTCTCTATATTTTTTTTAATTGTATAACTGGCGATTTAAAAGTTAAAATACGCATCTAATAATAAATTTTAATTATTTTTAAACATTTGTGGAGTATTTTTATTTGATAGTTTAATGTAATTTAATAGAAATGTTATGAAAAGTTGGTTTAAGAACAAGTAGTTAAATTTGGTTATAAAAAGGTAAGTAGTTTAAAATATATTGCATTTAAAATGTCGTATAAATCGAATTAAACACCAATAAATGATATAATGTAACTTATAATTTATAAACATAATATATAGATATATACAATGTAGCTATAAAACTGTGATTGAGTATTGTCTATATTAAAGATGATTGTTACATAATATTGTACACAGTATAATAAAACTTATATTTTATTTTTCATAAAGTACTTTAAAGCTGTTGCAACTTATTACAAGAAAAACATCAATAAACCAGCAGTTAGGGTAATTTAAAACCAAGGTTGTTTAGTACATCGAGATAAATGTATAAGATAAAGTATATTGGTGTCCAGAAAGAGGAAACATGACAAGATAAAAGAACATAAAAGCCAGGAAACAGAGAAAAAGGAATGCTGTAATAGGGGAAATTTATTTTTAAAAAAGTGACAAAGTTCAAATTGATGAGATAAAATATTTTAGATATAGTTAGAACAGCAAAGATAGTGATAGTAGCAATAAGAGCTCGTTATTTCCAATACACATATATACACAAAAGTATTTTTTTTAATTAGTATATAATTAGCTATGTACAAGTTTTATTTTAAAAAAGTTTACAAATTTTAGTTTTAAGTTCCTGAAGATGAAATAGTTAATTCCGAAAGCGCCAGAACTAAATATAAAATTGTCGGTAAGTGGATTTAATTATTATGCTATTTTTTAATATATTATATTTTTTTATTAATAATTAATAACTAAAAATTATGATTGGTGAATAGTTTGCAAGTTATATGATCAATATTATAGAATCATATAATCATCCCTTCGTTATTTTCTAATATGATCATGCTTTTATGATAAAACTTGGGTCAGGTTTTTTCCATAGCAAGTAAAGAGTTTATTTAAAGTAAAATATTTGTCATATATGAATACATTGAGCATTAATTGAACAAATATTAAGTATATTTCAATATTTCTAAACCGCTTAGATCAATCCTCATATCAAATGACCTAAAAAACACGAAAAATATCAATTGCACTAGCCCTTATAGAGAAAAAACTGAAAAAATTAAATACTTATGGTCATTATGAATCTACATTTGAAATGGAAATCCTCATAAACAGTTCATGCCAGCCTCCGTGGCTGAGTGGTAGCCTCTCAGCTTTTCATCCGGAGGTCCTGGGTTCGAATCCTGGTTAGGCATGGCATTTTTTACACACGCTACAATTCATTCATATCATCCTCTGAAAGATATACCTTAACGGTGGTTCCGGAGGTTAAACAAAAAAAAAAAAAAAAAAAAAAAGTTTATAAGTACGAAAAAACAAAGATTCAAGTCTGATATGTTTTATCAAAATAATTTCATCCTTATATCTGAGGAGTTAAAATTTTTTAATTTTTATTTTAACTTTTTTTTTTTTAAGTTGCAATGTTTATTTACAATCAATTATAATTATATTAACCTTTAATAAATAGGATCACACTCACAATTATAGGATACCGAGTTCCCAGTGAAGCTCTTCAAAAAGTACACCCTGTTATTACAATGAACTTTTGTGGTAAGCTGCTGCTTACTACAAAAGTTTAGTTTATCTGCTGATAAACTAAAGTAATTTCGAATATTTAACATCAAACAATAGAACAAGGGATCACATAAAAG
Organism: Zanna intricata; assembly: GCA_010016005.3. Classification (NCBI taxonomy): domain Eukaryota; kingdom Metazoa; phylum Arthropoda; class Insecta; order Hemiptera; family Fulgoridae; genus Zanna; species Zanna intricata. Next base: position 4,308 of record JAAAKQ030103938.1, read on the forward strand.
AAATCATAAACAGGGAGAACAACAATAAAACAATTAAAATAAAAAGAAAAGAAAATCGAAGAGTTAATGCACCGTACTCACAGCTGAAGTTACACTTAAAATACTAAACAGTCACTAAGGTCCTTAAGTGTAGCCGTTATAATCTTCTAACAACATCCCCGCTGCTCACGGCTAAGTGATTCACGTGGTTGTTAAATCGTAGTTCATATTTGATCTGAAATGTTGTATTTTCTCTCTGAATGTACCGTAAACCTAAATATTAGGGGATTTCACTGTTCTTTAACAAACTAAGATGCCTCTATTATACACTTTTTTACTATTATATACCCCGTTGGTGCAGATTGGTTTTAGAATTGTTGAGTATACCAGCAACTTATTAGGTAAAGATAAACGAAAGTCTCTTCCTAAAAACCAGAATGTTTCCTTAAACTTTATGTAAAGTTACCTTCTCTGCTCTATAATATGAACTATCCACGTTGGTTGATGGTTAAGGTACTGTTGGTTTACGGAGTTACCAAGCCATTAAGGTGGACGCGTGGGCAGTCACCTCTCCTCATTGTGAATATCACATAAGTTTGATTTTACATGGTTAATGTGTATTCTCCATGTGATCAATCACCTGCTGATTAAACCCAACACAAATTCCAAGTTAACCGATGCTATAATTGAGCTGGCATCAACAGTGAGAATAGCTGTTTCATCCGGAAAAAAAACAAGATTAATGTCGTCTGTACTTTTCGTTTATTAGATGGGGTGACAAATGATCACTTTATTGTGCAGATTCTTTTACATATAAAAATAATAATAAAAAGCGATTTTAAGGAAACTCAGACTACATAAGAGCAAAAACATGAAGTAATAAATATTTCACCAGTATTAATAAAAACAAATATAATTTTTGAACAAATAAATCCGATAGTACAAATAATATGTACCCATCTTTAACGGTTGTCTAGAATCTAGCAGAGATGAAACTTTATTAATTTTCTCCCAGTTTCTATCGCTGTAAACATTAAAAGTGTAATTTTGTTAAAAGGCTTTTTAATGGGCTGACTTATCAGTGGATTAGAGATAATATTTTTTTAAAATTATTGTTCATTTAATCTGTAAGTTTTTAATTGAATTAGCTTTCATTTACTATAAGATATAATATTTTTTATTAGTAAAATCTTTTGTATTTCTGATAAAATTTTATATTTATTTATAATTTCATTAAATTTTATGACTAAATTCAAATGTTTTTTATCAGTTTTTTTTTAAATTATTTCCTAATTATATTTTAAATATAAATCAGTGTATTATAAGAGAAGTAGATTTAAAAAAACAAAAATCTTATTGTTATTTACAACGAAATAAATAACTTATCTTGAAGTCATTAATTGATTATCTTTAATATTGATGATACTAGTATTAAGGTTTTACCTTTTCTTGATTCTATCAAAGAGAAAAAAGAAATAAAAAACAAAACAAAAGAGATTTTGTTATTATGTATAGTTTTCTTCCATAATTTTAATCAAAGTTTTTTTTTACCTTAAATACAAAAAAGATAAGAAAACAATAATGGTTTTTCATTGGAAATTAATTAATAACTTTCAGCGACTTTAAAGAAAAAAGTTAACCTACCGTTAAATTCAGAGAGGTTTATTACTTCAATTATGTTGAGTCAAAGAGTGAGAATTTTAACACAATTTAAAAATGAAAGAAACCAAAAATGCATTTTAATAATCAGTTTCATCATTATAAATAGAATATATATATATATATATATACACATCTAACTGCATTATATTTAATAATGATGAATTAATAATAAAAAGGCCTCTTACTTCGTCCGAAAAAAAATTTCTGTCAGTTAAATTCCATTTTTCCCATAAAGTTTGTCAATTGATAAAATATACGTAAAAAAAAAAAAAAAATTCATAAAAAAGTAACGTTTTTATTGGTGCTTTTGTTTTTAACTAATGACATTTCGTTATGTAGATCACATTTCATTGATAGTTACTATTGAAAGATTGATACTATTGATAGATTACTATATGATTGATTGATAGTTATCAGTATTAAATTCAACGTGTTTAACCGTAGATGAGTTCACGCTGATGCATTGAATTTGTCCATTTCCTGTTTATTTTTTTTACAAACTATATCACACGATGTTAATACAGTGATAGTAAATAAAATATGAGTTTTCTTATAATTTTTTTTTTACCTTAGGAACCACCGTTAAGTTAAAGTTTACTTTTAAATAATCTTTAATACTTTCAAATCTTATCATTTCATTTAGTATTATTTATTTTTAAATTAACTAACTCCACAAAAAATAATTCTATACTTTGTACTGAACGTCTTCAAACTCTTTTTAGTTAAATATTGTAAAAAAAAAAAATCTGATATGGATAATACATGACTTCCTTGTACGGAAACCCAAAAATAAAAGATTCTAATTTATAATTTTCAATTAATATTAAATAATCAGATGTTTTACTAACAACCCACCGGGCTGGTCTAGTGAATAATGCGACATTGCAAATCAGCTGATTTCGAAGTCGAGAGTTCTAAGGTTCAAATCCTAGTAAAGGTAGATATTTTTATACGGATTTGAATACTAGATCGTGGAATACCGGTGTTCTTTGGTGGTTGGGTTTCAATTAACCACACTTTTCAGGAGTGGTCGACCTGAGATTGTTCAAGATTACACTTCATTCACATTCATCCTCCGAAGTAATACCTTACAGTAGTTTCCGGAGGCTAAACAGAAAAAGAAAAAAATGTTTCACTAAGTCTATTAGATAAACACATATGTAATTATGCCTTTTAAATTACATATACACATTTTTAGAAGTTAATAAAATTTTATTTCACTGCTAACTTCTGATTTCATTGTTTTTATTATTGTATTACTATTTACTGTAAAAAAAAAACTTTTGCATTAACGGGTTAATAATTATTAATAAATCAATATATTTAAATTAAAAAAAGAGAAAAAATAAATAAATAAAAAAAGAAAAAAGGAGATGAAGTCTGATTCGAACCGATGTGTCTTCCCTTATAAGATCAAAATATTTCCTTAATTAAACATTTATTTGGCTCTAACTCTGTAAACCACTGAAAATAAGTACTATTTATGATATATCGTTGAAAAGCTCTTAATAGGGATTACTATAGCAGTTAAGAAAACGTCCAAAATCCAGATTATTTTTTGGATTTTGGGCTTTATTGGTTCAGTCGATTGGAATCAAAAGGGGAGGTGCACAACTAGATGTTACAACAGTTCTAAATCACAGAAAAATTTCAAAATTCTTTGGCTAATCGTTTTTGAGTTATGCAAGATACATACATGCATATGTACGTATGTACATATGTCCAGATGTCAGGTTGAAACTAGTAAAAATGGGATATTTTCGTTGACATCGTAAATAACCGAAAATTTTCGCTATTACAATACTTCCTTGTACAAAAACAACAAATATCACTGAATATTGCCTTCTTTATTGTTATTTTTATATTAATTTACCGTTTTTCAATATAATAAGTGAAAAATGGTTGACTATTTTATTTAATTACTAAGTAAAAACCACCAAAAATAAAGCTTTTTAGAACGTAGAAGTAAGCAAGAAATTAAGTATTTAAAAAAAGACTGATTTTCAGTTTTTGTTCCAAAATGAAAGATTGATGAACTATTACTTTTAATAAATATAGTGATAAAATGTCTCCGTCACTATTACTATCACTTGTGTGTTTCCTATTGCCCATCCAAAATCGAAGTCTAACTACTTTATTCACTGACTGTAATTAATGAACAAATAACTTTTTTTTTATTCGAATTGTTCTCGTATTATCTAATGTTTATATATTGAAAAAATTACAAATTAATAAATAAAAGTATGTAAAAATTTTAATTTATAATGACAACACAAGTAGTCTTACTTAGAAATAGATTTTTAAAGACTTCCTTCAATATATTTTTTTTTTATCCACTTTAAGCATTTTTATAAAACAATTATTAAAACTGATGTTCTTTTCAGCATTAAAGTATATATCTAATACCTGCGTACATCAATTATAATAAAAATAATTGGTTTCAGCCACTCTTACAGAGTAATGTTATACTCGTAACAATTGAAATATTCACACATAGGTTATACTCATGCATTATATTACTGGAGGGTGTATAAAACAGAGAGGTTTATATACATACAACATATATATATATATATATATATGTAGGGATGAGCCATTAAAATAATGCATGTCGTTCAGTAAGAGTAGTATTACTGTGCCTTGCACCATACTGTGTACTAACAACAGTATATTGAATAAACATGTACACATACGTAGATTACATAAACATATTTTGTTACCATATATATGCCATTGAATAAATATATATTTCTACCGACTAGGCTGTAAACAGAACACTTGTTACGATAATTAACAGCAATGAATTTTAGTAATTTTGACCTCAATGTCAAATTTTCATAAAATAAACTGAATGTAATGAATGAAGTCCCATGGGTACTATCAATGACTTTTATTATTATTAGATTGAGTAATATTAAACAGGAAGAATGAAAATAAATACATATACATAAATTATATGTAAAAACTAATGTCAAATGATTAAAAATATCAAAGATCTAGAGTAGCAGTTATAAAGTATATGGACATAGAGAATAGACATATTCAGAAAGAAGATACAAAGCTATGGGATCTAGAAAGGAAAGGATCAAAAGAGAAATGGTCAAACAGAAAAGAAACAACCTTCATTTAAAAATGAAGGAGAGTTGAAGGAGTAGATAAATCTACCAGACAGAAATTTACTATCAAAAGTATGTGTGTATTTGTATGTGAATATATACTTATTAATTAATTAATTTATTTATTGGATGTTAACGTATACTAAACACCCAAATATTACATATTAGTATACACAAATACATCTGGGACTTGAGTAGTAGTGTCTATTCATTTATGTGAAAGGTTCTGGGTTTGAATCCCAGTCAAACTTGATTTTTTTTATAAACACTACAAAACTAATGATAATGAAGAAAAGAAATGAGATCAGGGTAACTGTAAATGGTCATATTTAATTGCTAGCTTTCGGAGAAATAAGTATGTAAATATATTGTCAACAATTTTGAATAAAAAATGTTAACAATTCAAGTAAAATTAATCTCCAACCGGTCATTGTATAATACGTATAATGAAGTCGATTGGGGCTCGTCATGAAATGGTTACGTAAGATAATTATTAATATATTTTATTAGAGTCGAGAGTAGGATCTCATAGCGTGTGGTTGGCTTTGATATTGCCCTGCTTTACGATTGTGATTGGTTTGGTTCTATATTTTGTTTTGTAGGACGTTTTTGGTTGGTTGTACTATAATGGACATTCTCATTAAGTTTTATGATTTTTGGTTAACGGACTCACGAGTTTTGCGCTTTTTCTTGGAAGTTTTCTGTTTTATCGGAAACGTGCGGTATTTAACACAATCAAGTATTCCTGCGCTTTATTTTGTGATTTTCAATAAATTATTATTACTGAGAACTAAGTGTGAACTTGGTGTCACTAGTGCCGTGTTTAAGACATTTATTTCATCTCTTTTATAATACGAACATTAGAGGTTAAGACTTTTTTTCTTTTAAGTTATATAAGTATAAACGTGAGTGTGACGTCATGACCACGTCAAATGTTTACAATTAGGATTTATAATTATTTCATTGAACTGTGTCGAGAGAACAGTTTCTAAGTGCTGCGTGGCAATATAAGGGGATTCCTATAATCCTTTATATTCCCATAACCCTTTGTTCCCTGACCCTCCCCTCCGGATCACCATCGATCCCGCCCCTCTGAACCTCCCAAACCCCTGCCCCCCAATTTTTTTGACCCAGGATTTGGGTTCATACATTTCCGACCCCCCCTTTCTTTCGGCAAATGGGGTGTCGATTACTTTGGTTTTCTGGCGCTGAGTACGCCAGTGATATTATTTTTCGTGTCCCACGTCAGGAATCGGAGATTAAGGAGTAAGTTTGAAATAGGGTCGTTATGGACCCTTTTCAGCCAGGTTGTGTTCTTTCGCGCTCCCCAGTGAGTACAAGGAGAGAGTCCGAAGGGACCGAACGTGAAGAACGTATAAAGATGGCCTCGACCAGTATGGAGGCACTGAACAAGGAGATCTCTGAGGTCTACGGCGAGAAGGCCTCGAGAAAACCGAAAACGACGGCGTTTTCCCAGTTCGGAAGGCAGTGAAGAAGAAGATGATTTCACTGAGCTGATAGACAGATTACAGGAGCTGGTGGGTGTCTTACACCAAAGCATCGATAAGAACATCAAAAGAGAAATTAAGCTAGTGGAGTCCGAACTTTACGGTCTCACGAGAACTATTTCCAGCTACAAGCCGCAACTGTTGGCCAGGAATGCGGCGGCCAGCAGTTACGATAAGTGTACCCAGACCCTGGGGTCTTTTCAGAGGGAGAACATTAGCAGTGCACTGCAGAGACAACTGGAAGAAGGTGAGCAGCTGGAGGAGTTGGTTTTCCGGTGATGGCCAAAAGATGTATTCCAGCATATAGATGTGGTTGACGAGAACATGGAAGGTTTGAGCATTATTCACGTCGCGATTGTTGATCTATCAACCATGGAAGGGGCCTATTTTGCGAGATAGGTCAGAAGATTTCCAAATCTTAGGCAATTGGCTGGAGCTAACAAACTAAAGGCGGGCCAATTACCGGCTTTCAAGCCAAAGACGAGGCTACTGATGGGAGAGGATGTCGACGATGATAATACGGAGAACTACGTCATCGTTACCGATGCCTCTCAGGAGAAGAGCAAAATTATCAAGGACATAAAGGGAGGCCTGGGCGTCTTATTCCAAAGGGACGTTACCTTTGTCCTGAGTGCACAGGGAGACAATGTGGGCATACTAGCCAAGAAGCTCTTGGAATACTCTGGGCGAAGAAACAACAAAGTTATCAGGGTCCATATGGAGTTCCTGCAGCAGAAGTTGCAGTCAGCAGAAAGACCGCGGGGCCCCCATCAAGACGGTGGCAATCAAGTCGCAGGGGCGGAGCTTTGCTGAAATACTGAAGATTGTTAAGCAAGGAATGGAGGGCGAGGCTCCTGAAATTTTATCGGTCAGGAAAGGCCAATCTGGAGAGGTTCTGGTTCGTGTGAAGGACGATGGTGCGCAAGTCCAGAACTTTCAACAGCGTATCATCGATAAGGTTCCGGAGGTGCAAGTTTTCTGTATTCGACGATATAAAGTCAAGAGGGTCATCGTCAAGGACATAGACGCCTTGTTCACATCTGAGGATGTCGCTAACGCGATCAACAGGTTTGCCGGCTCACATATCTGTCAGCCATCCGGTGTCTCCATGCGAGAAGCGTTCAGAAGCACGAAGACTGCTACCGTTCTCCTTCCAGGTTATGAAGCAGACAAGATATCGAAGGCTGCTAGAGTTAAAGTTGGTTGGATCTCTTGCAGGGTTTTCCTAAACGATCAAATTTATAGGTGCTACAGATGTTGAACACAGAGGCACAAGGCTTCCAATTGCAACGGTTCGGACAGGAGTAGGGTCTGCTTTGCCTGTGACAAGAAGGGCCACGTTAGGATCAACTGCATGGAGAAAAGGTTAAAAAATCAACAGGGCGCCGGAGACAGAGACGCGCCCTTACCACGTGATGATTAGGGTTCTCCTCACCCGCCAATTGTAGTGTCCTGTCACACGACTTAGTCGAGGATATTACGAGGACTCATGTGGTGGACTTTGTTGTGACTACGGAGCCAACAGACGCATGGCGGCCAGAAATGAGTGGACTGCGGATGTGCAAGGAGACGTTGCTATAAGAGATTATTCCGGCGCCTATGCTTGGAGATTTCATGCGCGAAATTTAGGCCTAGTATCCATCGAACTGGCTGAAATGGTTATAGTTGGGTTTTACATCTCACCCAGTTGTAGCTATGTTTTTACCTGCATAAGAGAGCAGAATACAAGCTTTGATGAGGTGGCCTTTAAACGTGCTTGTCGGCTTGTTTTTAAAACAAGTAGGCGAGACACATGAAAATATCATGGGGTCTTTGAGGTGGACCCCGATTTGTTCCAGAAATTCGTGGCTGCTGGTCGCCTGTATTTCGATTTTGGCTCCTGTCGGGTCTAGGAGTTTATTGACGTTCAGCGGTGCTTTAAGTGCTGCAGGTTTGGCCATAGGGCTAAGTTTTGCCCTAATAAGGAGGTGTGCTTCCACTGTGGTGAGGAGGGACACAAGCGCGAGGCATGCCCGCGAAAAACTGAGGCTCCGACATGTGTCAATTGCAAGCAGTTGCGCAAGCAATGTGGGCACCCAGTTACAAGCAAAGATTGTCCTTGCCATGTGAGGGCAGTCGAAATGTACTTCCGCTCATTACATGGTTAAATTCGGTCAGATTGAATTCGGTCAGGTAGGCCCAGGGTGCCTACGTCGTAATGGCGGAATTAGGTGAGGTAGCTGAACGTCGGGGCTTGGAGGTTATATTGCTGCAGCATCCTTATCTTATACACGGTTTTATCTGGCGGGTTTCGGTGGATGGAAAAAATTTTATGTCTGTTCGGATAGTATGTCTGTAATCCTATGCAGGAGGGATTTTGATACTGTCTTTGTGAGGCAGGCATCGGATACCCATCATTTGGTAGTCCAGCTCACGATTGGAAGTGAGAAGCTTTATGTCATGAGCTCGTATTTTCAATATCGGGATCCGACAGAGGACCACTTGCGGAAGCGGGACGGGATCCTGCGGCTGGTATGTGCGTCCCCTGTGATAATAGGCGCGGACCTAAATTCAAGGTCAATTCTCTGGCATAGTGATGTGACGGATGAAAACGGTGAATTGGAGGAAGGATTCATCGCGCAGCATAATTTCGAGGTATTTAATTGTGTTGGTCAGCCCGCGACTTACGTCGGCATGGTCGATGGTCGCAGAGGCTTTGCGGGTACAAATATTGATGTTACGTAGGGCGGTACGTACATGGTATGGTGTCTGATTGGATAAGTGATCATCGGCTAATCCTTTTTGACGTCATTAGCCGGCTGCGCGATGAGCCCAATAGGCAGGTTTACTTGCAAAAAGGGCGCTTCCTGCATAGGAGGGCAGACTGGCCCAAGTTTTCTCACCTCTTGGGGGCTAAGCTTGATGCCATTGTTCGATATTTTGACAATATTGAGTTGAATGACCTCGCAGAGAGGTTTTCATTTGCTGTTGTTGCGGCTGCTGAGGCCTCAATCCCCCGTAGTGAGGGTCGGGAGAGAGTGGCCCGGTGGTGCACACAAGCCCTCACAGCTAAGAAGGCGGCTGTGTGTAGGCTTCGAAAGGAAGCCCAACGCGAACGTGATCCGGGCCGGCGTGTAGACATTTTGGTGGAATATCGGAGGGAACGCGCCAGGTATTTTCGGTTAGTTCGTACTTCGCGTAGGGATTCCTGGCGCAAGTTTGTTAGTGAGCAGGGTAATACGGGCACGTGGGGTGTAGTATATCGCGTACTTGGACGTAAGAAGAAAACTGAAGTTCTTCTATCCGCTCTATCAACCCGACAGGGAGTTGACGTTGATAAGGGAAGTGTTCTCACGCTCTTATTGAATGACTTTCTCCCGGATGATACAGAGGCCGGAGAGGCTTCATTTCATCATCGAATTCGCCGCGAGGTGGCGACCTTTCGCGCTGAACGTCGATCCCCGGACATAACGGAGGCGGAAATCCGAAAAATTATCTGTAGCTTTGCCCGTAACAAAGCCCCCGGGTATGATGGTATAACAGTTGAGCTCCTGGTTCGTGCTTTGCCTGTAGTTATTAGCCCTTTAACTAGGATTTTTAACAAGTTCCTTTTTGCTGGGTGTTTCCCAGTGTGTTGGAAGCGAGATGTCTTGAAGTTGCTGTATAAAGGAGGCAACAAGGATCCAACTGTTACTAGTTCCTATCGTCCCTTAACGCTCCTGCCGGTGATAGGGAAAGTTTT
>JAAAKQ030103949.1:0-12024 GCA_010016005.3 Zanna intricata
TTCATACACATCATCCTCATTCATCCTCTGAAGTAATACCTTACGGTAGTTCCGGAGGCTAAACAGATAGAGAAAGGATCAGTTGATTTGTCATGTCATTATTTATAGATTTTTCGAACGAAATGAGTGAGATTAGCTGGCAGTCTATTGCAAATATGCATAGCACACTAGGAAACTAGTTTCCGAAGTTCGGTTATTAACTGCTTAGAACTTCAACTGACAATTATTATGCTGTTAAGTATGTTAAGTATTACTGCAACATTACACTTTTTTGGTGACAATATCAATATCGATGTTGATTACTTGTTAGATAAACTTACCTTTACAACTCTTCATGCTACTTTTTGAATCTATTTTAAGTCCATTTTAATTTTGTCTAATTTGGTTTGTTTTGGTTTTTGAAATTGTATTATGTTATCTATATATATAAAAATGAATGTTTTGTCTGTCTGTATGTCTCTTATGCGTTCCTAAACCATACATCCTATAGCGATGAAAATTTGGGAAATGTTTGGAGGCATGCCAGGGAAGGTTTTTCAATAAGTTTGGATCCGCTAGGTGGCACTGGGGTTGAGGTATTTGGAAAAATTGCATTTATGATCGGATTTGGCTCATATTCAGAATATACATTTGTTACGTGAAAAGAAATATTTTTGCGAAAAATGGACCAGCTAGGTAGCGCTGGAAGTGAAATATTTATAAAAATATTATTTATTTACCGATTTTACTCATATTCAGAATATATATTAGTTATATTCAGAATGTATATTACTAGATGGCGCCTGTGTCGAGATATTTACGAAACATACAAACAAATACACAAACAGACTTTCTTCTTCTATACATATAAAAGGCAATCAATGTTCCTATGTGTGTCCGCTATGGACTAAAGAACTACTGGACCGATTTAAGCGCGGGTTTTTGCCAAATGGTCCACGTTGTCCGGAGAAGATTTATAGCTATTGAAATCCTCTATCTTACCAATAGAAAGAAAGTTAGGGGTATTTTGAACTGATTACTAGATTTAGTGAGTAGTACGAATTAAATCCGATAGGTAGTGGTGTTTATTTACATTATGACTTTTATAAAGAGAAATGTTAAATTCTGTGAAGTTTCGTATTGTTTTCTAAGTTTCTTAATGTTCAGTATTAATTGTGATGATTTTGCAGCCATTTCAAACTTTTAATTGTTAATTTAATTTATATATATTCTCAAATCCAGCAATAGCGAAGCATTGCCGCCGGGTCGCTAGTATATAATAAATTTGAATATTTTTTGTGTTAAAGGGAATTGTTTCTTCCTACGAAGATAGCATGATAGTATTAGTAGTAATAATAGAATTAATCTTGTATTTAATAATATTTTATTTCTGTACTTATTATTCTACAAAGATCGCTAAGTAGTGTTCTTGTTTCATTGATAATATTACTTTACCTTATCTTAAAACTCCAACTTTCCAACTACCTAAATTCCAGACAACTATAGGTTATCAAGAAATCATTGTTAATCACAGGGTCAACTCGCCGTCTAATTTGCGGCATGGCATATTCCAATCATTTTCAACTTATAGCAGTATGTGAAAGTAACTGTTCATTGATAGCAAGAACATCATTTGAATGATTAAAAAAATTGTTTAATGATTATATTCATTTTATGTAATTTAAATTGCATTGAATGTAACAATTATTGTCTCCAGTAAATCCATAGGAATATGAATCACAGCACAAAAAAAAACCAATATCACTGTATCTTGAATTTTTTTTTTTTTTTTGGAGAATAACACCATCTTTTTTAATTTATGCTCGTATTCACTGAAAAAGTTTTTCTGGTTTATTGATATAACTATTTTTGGAATCTTTTTACGCTTATCGATTTTTAAACTCTAAATGCATTGGAAAATTTATTTTAAATAGTTTAATATAATTTTTTGAATAAATTATCACAGAATTTTAAATGAATTTTTTATCAATAAAAATATGACAAAACTTTTTAAACAAATTGCTGATATTGTCTTCCTCTATCTTTTGTACTCCGCAAACACTATTGTTACCTCTGTCTGCGTTACTACCTCTCCTTCAACAACTTATCTTCTTTTGAAACCAACTCATTTGTTTCTTTCAGCATTGCTACTTTTCTTTTTATATTTTCCTTCAGTCAACGCTATCTTTTACTAGTTCTGTTTATTTTTCTTCCTCTTGTATATCTTATGGACATTTTCAATTTCTCATGAAACAAAAAGAAAGCTGAAAAATATTATTCTATACGTTTGTTTCCTTCATTTTTCCTTAATATGATTTCTATTTCAATTAAAAATTATAAATAAAAAATAAACTTAATACTTTCAACTCTTAAGTACATTTATCAAATCCTCAGTTCTTACGCGGTAGAAGTTGGCGAATTTTTTTCCTTATTACAGGTAACAGATAAAGCTTACATAATGATTTTCAACTATCATGGCATGAATAACTTAAAACAATATGAAACGTAAAGCTGCGTGCAATACTGTTCTTAAATGTTGGATGTATGAACTTCTAGATAACTATTTTTCAAATAATTAAGTTCAATTAATGTTTGTTTTAGAAAAAGATTCACTGATTAAGTGATGTAATTAATAATATAATTAACTAAAGCTGTCATTAAGTTGAAAATCAGCTGTTATTTAATCACCTGTACGAATTCTATTAAAGAATCGATTACTTTTAGTAGCAATTTTACGATTTTATCTTTTATATTTTGAGTGAAATATAGCAGAACGTTTGTCGTTCAGTCGGATACACGTAAATTTGACAAGTTTTTAGAGTGGCTAACCCTGTTTTGAGGTAGGCGATTTGTGATTATCTACCTCGATGACTTTTAAGTTAGATTACGATAGTAAGATAACATTTTATTTTTCTTTGTTTTAGCAATATACTACATAAGCTTTAAGCTTATTCGTAATCATATCTACCATATCTACCAGGAATAGATCCGAATGTAGATTATCTGGTTTTCCGATATGCTAGATTTTTGAGTTTCATACAAGTCTTTAGCAGTTACTTGACTTATTCTAAAATTGGCAAAACTAAAATAAAAATAAATTAGAAAGTCAGCTAAAGATTTTTCTGATTTTTTTTCCAGAAGTCTCGCAATAGAAGATATAAATTACAAATCATGATAGGCCTACTTTTCTCTAATTTTTTGAAAAATTTGATAACGAAAACTGAAATCGCATCTATTATTAATTTTTATTTGAAGTTTTTATATAAGACAAAGGGTCTTACAATGGTTACTATGGTTAATTGCCTTATCCAGGATACAATCGATTGCCCTTAATTTTTTTTAAAAAAGGAAGAAGTTTTATTATTCTGAATTTTTTCATAAATACATCTTTACTCAAATATGGTTCCAAACAGGAGTAATTTTTTATATAATTTTTTATTAACAATAAGATATTATTTTCTCGTTTATTTATTTTTAATTTATTGTATTTTTTCAAACTAAAGCTTACTGATATAATAATGTATTCATTAATGAGAATTCTGGATGATGAAGTTTTAATGAATATCCTTTTAAAATTATAGGAATATTTTTACTGTAACTAAGCCCTATTTAAATGTTACGCCAAGCGAAGAGGGTCATCGTGAAAACGTTAACTTATGATATAGGCAAGTACTTTTATTAAAACTGAGCCGTTAATTTAATCCTGGTAAACAGTTATAGTGTGCAAATATATCCCTTCGTAGATTATATTTTATATGATATTGTAATTATATTTAAATGTGATAACTTTCTAGATAAATAATAATTCTATAAAAATAAAAAGAAGTAATTTTATGTTATCCACTCTGTGCTGTATTGCTTAAAAGTATGAGTGAACAAACCAAAATTATATTTAGTGGAAAGAATTACTGAAAAATAACTTAAAATTATTATTAAAAAAAAAGGAAAAAATTAATTTATCCCTTTACATTCATCAAGAAAAATTTCAATCAAATTTAGGTTTATAATAAAATCATTGGAAATTTTTTTTGTAAAAAAAAATCAATAGGAAAAAATCGTTTAAAAATTTAGTTAAATTTTTATTCATTTTATACGTAGATTTCAATTTTCAAACATTTTTTTTAGCCTATTAAAATAAAATATTTTTTAAAAAAATCAGTTATTGAATTTATTAATATTGTTGTTCTATTAATCTGCGTAGATATAAAATAAACATAAACATTTTACACATTCAAAAACAAAATACTAATTTTTTATTGAAAAAAACTTTTAATTGGATCAGAATAAAGAATATTACATAAACATTGCTTTCATGCTGACATGAAAAATATATCTATTTACCTAAACGGCAGGGATTTTTCGTGAAAAAGTTAATTATTTTTTACAGTTTTAAGTTTTAAATATATATACCATTAGCTGCATAATGTCTGTAAATTAATTTTTCATTTATGAAATGAAATAATATAATACACCAAATGAATTTAAACAAGTTGATTTGATATGTAATATTGTTTAACAACAGTTACAGTGTAAATTCTGCAGGTTTATCGGATTGATTCTCCACTACGGATAGCAGGGTATAATAGCTCCCTTTCTCCTACGTATAACCCTTTATATCGATAACATATTGTAACATGGTTGCGGTCCCGCATTCATCTACAGCCAATGATAACGTCCGTGAAAAATACCCTCGCTAAAAATCATACATAGATCCTGCGATTAACATTCATATCAATGTAGTGACAGAGAAATTTATAAAATTAATTCAATTCAGTATACAAAATGTAATAACAAATCGTTTAAAATAGAACAAAACATCTAATCTTCCAGTTTTATTGACTGAATTAAAAATTCAAATCTAAAATAATCACGTAACATAACAATTTTTTAAATTAATGTACAGATTTTTTGTCTGAACCAAATTTTACTTCAATTACAATACAGTAGATAATCTTGTGTGGATATAAGCTGATTAAAACCGGAAGTAATATTGAATCATAACATTAGAATTACACTGGTATTTAGGTTTCGTATTCTACTAAAGATTAACCTTTAACCTATAGGTATTTCAGCCATTAGGCAAAAAGCCAATTCCCAGAAAACGAAAACACTTGTATCCAACCTACCCAGATTACTCCAAGGATGAATTGTTTTATCAATATCTTAAGCAAAGATACATTGCGGTCTGATCTATACCTAAACAAATAATATAGTAAAACCTCATCAAGGATGCGTTAAAGAGTGAATCGTGAAAAAAAAAACAAAGCTCTCGGAGAAACCAAGGTATCAAACATCGCTATATTTGAATATGGGAAGTGAAGTTGATCGCCTGCTCGTTGTGCCCCCTTCGTAATTTAAACAATCAACAAGAGGTCCGCCTTAAAACGCACTGTATAAATTATGATGACTCCATACGTTGACCAAATTCGTCCTTAGAGCTCTGACAATAACCTCCACATTATTTATTGGAATGCAGGAGGTCTGAATGATTGTAAATTTTACAATTTAAACGAAGCGTCTCCCAGGAAAACGTGGATATATATTTTATTGCTAAAGCATGGGTTGCTACAGAAATTCCGGAATATTCCAAGACTAACGGTAATTTTTTGAGTAAACTTAAAAGATCCCGCCAAACAGCATCAGAAATCTTTGTGGGAGTACGCAGCAGCCTGACTGTGAAATGCAGTATCATGCGGGATATGGAGGAAAACGACACATTGGAACTGGTCATGGTTGGCTTATGAAAAAATCGGCAATACTTCACAGTTTTTAGTTTGTACAATCCTCCAGGAAATTGTCCTTCCCATGAATACCTGGAGAGAAAATTGAACCGAATACCAGTCTTGTTGGAGACTTCAACAGCCCTTCTCCAAGCTGGAGTTACTCAAGACTAATGCCGTCCAGAAAGTGCCTTGAAGAGATGATTGATAATAACCTTCTGGATGTTGTGGATACACATCCTACCTTCCTCTCTTATTCAGGTTAACTATCACAATTTGATTTGGTTGTTATCCACCCACACTTCTTTGAAATAACCAAAGCTCTCTTGCTTGACGATGCTGGTGAATGTGACCACAGAGCGCTTCTAATCACGGTGGTCACAAGAAAAGTGCCATACAATGAAAACCAAGCCCCACGTCAGAACTTTAAAAAGACAAACTGGAATAGATAAAAAATGCTCACTGATTGTGTGCTTCAGGACTCTGTGATCGCAACCTCCCCTGAAATAACCATTGCGGCTTTAAACTCAGCCATCCTCTGGTGTGCTGGTGAGTGTAACTCCACAAACAAAGAAATTCAAACGTTTTTGGACTGCAAAGCATCCGATCTCAAGTAAATACGAAACAAAAGCTGCCATAAAGTGGAAGGAACCATGGCCAGTGAAGACTTTGTAACCCTTTGAAGAGACCAAGTGATACTATGGAAAGAGATAATAAGCGCCAAGCCTTCTGCTATTAGGAGCTTCTTATCAACACTAGACTATCGAAAAGACGAAATAAAAGTCCTTTGATACATATTACTTCTAAATAATGATAATATTCGGTAAGTACAACAACCGTTACAATGTGGCATGAAGTTCCATAGTAACTCCAAAGATGTTGCTAATGGTCTATATAAGCATCACGTCAATATTAGCCATGTAAAAGGAGATAGATTTGTAGCAAAAGTACTTCTGAAGCATCCAAAGTTTATATGATAGGAAAACCATTTTCGATGGTGATTTTGCCATCATCCAAGAATTGGACGATGGTTTGCCTCTAACTAAGCCAAACAAAGTAAATCTCTAAGCAAAGTGGGATCTGACGGAATATTTCCAGAACTCTTGATCCACGTTGGGTAAAAAGCTAAAGAATCCCTATTCGGCACTATAAACTTGACGTGGCAGAGACATTTATTTATTTTTTTTTAACCTCCAGAACCACAGTTAGGGATGCAGAGGATGAGATGAATGATTTGTAACGTGTGTGAAAAATGCTACGCCTTACTTGGATTCGAAACCCGGCACCTCTGGATGAAAGGCCGAGACGCTACCACTCGCGCCACGCAGGCCAGCAAGTTGGAGGAGGCCCCGGTTGTACATGTAATGATATAAAGTTAAGATCAACTGTAAAACTAAAAATCTAGTATTTTAATTGGTACTTTTTACGTTACTATAAGTTGTCTCCTTGTTGTTTATTAATTTTTATTTATACTGACAGAACTTAGTGGCAGTACATCAATATACTGTTCCCAAACATGTTTTTGAAGTAAAAACATTATACAGTAAACACACACTGAATATATTAAATATCTTGAAATTTTTTTGTCACTAAGAACCCCGATTCATCTTTAGCTTCGTCAACCGTCAAAAGTAATTTTTATTGATATCTTATACCTAGTATCTACTTCTTTCGGCTTGTTTGCAGCAAATCATAAAAAAAACTTCGTTATGTTTTGGATGTAGGACTACAATTTATTGCAAGCCTAATCCTAATTGATTGATTAATTATTCTTCGTTATGTGCTTTACTGATTATCAATATATATAATTAATTTTTTTATTTTAATAGATGGTACAGAAATATTACGAGGTTTGTCAGTTAAATCTACCTTATAATAATTTACATTTACTTTTTCCACATGAAAGAATTCTGTAATTAAAATATAATACCAGTATTTAAAAAAAAAAAAAAAACAATGTTTGTTGGACGATAACCATGAAGATTTAATCACAAAATATGAAATAATTTTTACTTCTGAAAGTAGAATAGCCATACTCAAAATAAAAATTATTTTAAATTATTTCATATGCAAATCAAATTTTTAGTCGAAAAGTAAAGTAGGTTTAGCATTCCAAGCTCATCGAGATTCAGGAATTATTTAGTTCTACAAGGGATACCTTTAATCTATACTGTCTTCACCCAAGGATGGGCGTACTATGAATATCATTTCTCTCAAAGAAAACAACTCCTAAATTGTGTCTGATGTATATCAGCAGCTTTACATGCGTCTCTAGACTGCGACATATTGCATAAAGCAGTAAATTAATTTATGCTTACGTCAAAAACTTAGTGAGCATACAAAAAATAGCATGGGTAAAATAGATTTAAGTAATCGTTAGATATCAAATAAAACGGTAAAATAAATTTGAATTAAAAAAATGAAAAAAACAATTTTAGCAATGTGATAGTATTTTATTTAATTTATTTATTTTTATTTTTTTATGAATAATAGTCAACAATTTAAGAGGATGGAGAATGAAAATAATGCAAAAAAAATATTTGTATATTACATATTGTTTTAATAAAAACAAATATACAAAGTATTTATTACTTTGTTATATTATTTATGACATTCAGCTAAAATAACACTTAATCATTAAGGCCACTAAGAAAATAAAAAACAAACTTATTCTCTCCAAATACAATTATTTCAGCTAGAACAGTACAACACTATAACAGTTTAACTATGGTAAACGTGATGATACGGCTCAACAAATGATTATTGTAATGAATCAATATCAGAATTGGCCCAACCGCAAAGGCTGCTGAAGATCAGTTAGATTTTCTTTGTTGTCTGCGATAGAGTTAGGTAATCGAATATCATATGGAACCGGCGTAATTATCGATTAACAATAAAAATTAGTGTTAATTAAGTGTACTGATAAAGATATTTTGTTGTTTATAGCGTAATTATTTTTTAAGTACTTTTATTAAGGTTGTAAATTAAGAGTAATCGGTTTTTAATAACTGACTTTTTTTATATTGAAAAATTTTGAAATTTTATGAAAATTAGAAGTTAGCAAGTGAAAATTAGAAGTAGAAATTAGCAGTTTTTCAATAGTAAGCAAAACTAAGAAAAAAAAAATTGACAAATTTAAAGAGATGATATTATTAATTTAATGTTGTGCTTCATATCATATATCTAATTTTATATATATTTCAAGTATTTCGGATTCAACACCCGATTTATTTTTCATATTGGAAATAAACTCTAATATGAACTAGTAAAGTGTAAAAAAAAAAATAGTTGATGCTGAGCTATAGTAATATTCGTTTACTTGAAAAATATTAATTAATAAATCAGTATTGTAATCAAGATTTTTTTTTCAGATTTTTTGTTTAATAAAATAAATTTCGCTAATTTTCTTATTTAATGATAATTTTTGAAAACTCTTTCATGTATTCGAACGTAAATAGGTTTTTAATTTTTCGGATTCACATGTAGGAAACTAAGGTATTAGCCTTCAAATTTAAATTTAGGCTTTACTTTATATATTATTAATACAGTCCTAAGGAAGATTAAATATTCAAACTAATAAATTCATTATTTAGTTCTGTAACTTATTAAGTACTTAAAAAGATCTTGAGTTGAACTGTACTTTTATCGGTTTACAAGAAGTTTAACTTTTCTAACCGGGAAGGCATCTCAAGTAACTGAGTCTGCGTTGAAATCTTTTCTAACTGCTGATTGCAGTTTCTCTTGGATCGTACGTTTAACGATGTTGCCTGTAAACTTGTCTTTTAAACGATATTAAGTTGGTATCACTAAACACTCCCAATCTCTTCTTTAATTTAGCAAATATATATATATATATTGAATAATTGCTTTACGTTGATTAAAATAAACAGTCAAATAAATTTTAATCCTCGCGTATTAGATGTTTAATCTTATACAAAATTACGAGCAGATGCCTAATAGTACAGCAGTCCTTCATTTTATCGCAAGCCTTATATTATTTTACTTTCACTTGTATAAGAATGATACGATTTGATGAAATTGGGTCTGTTAATTATCTTGATTTTATAATGAGAAATTATGATACGGTAAAAAACACTCTATAGCAGCATTAAACAACTAAATAATAAATATTTTGATTTATTTTTCATACAAAGAATGAATAAATTACTTACCAAAACTTAGTCCTTCTATAAGTACGCAGAACAGATTCTTTGACTGAGATATTACTAATTTCCCATCTCTAGGTCAGAGGAAAGTTTCCTAGAAACTTTGAAAATTAGGAATCACACGTCTGTGACAGGGTTTTTGCCTGGTCTTCTTTACAAGTTGAAATCGAGTAAAACCCTAACCATTTTATTTAGATCTAAGTAGATGTAATTTTTGCTATAACTTTTGCGGTAATTTTACGGAAGTAGGACATAATCAGGAGTTATATAACTTTTTTGACACCAACTGAGTTCCATAGGGTTAGATTTTGGGACCGATTTTATACGTAGTCATCAATGCAGATACTTCTAGTCTGGACTACGTCACAGTCACATCATCTGCAGATGATATGGCAATTTTGGCGGTTGATTAGTCTCTAGTCTAGGGTAATTTACAATCAACGTTGGATCTTATCAGCGTGTGACTACATAAATCGAAAATTAAGGTTAATCCGGCAAAGTACAATTAAGTAACGTTTGCGATGATGGAGGAGACTGCCTATGAGTGCTCCTGGATAATATTTATATTTCACATACTAACAGTGTATGATACCTAGATTTGCATCTGGAAGTTGTATGACAAGGAGAGGCTGCATGTGAGAAAACGAAAGCCACTAAATATTATTTTTAAGGGGATGTACTGGTTACTGGGCAGGGAGTTTTAGTTATCAAAATCAAATAACATAATTATTGTACAAGTTATTTTTGTAACCGACATGGACCTACAGATTTCAACTATGGGATACAACATGCAATAACAACGTTAATGTTATCTAGCGATTCTAGAACAAAATATTCAGGAACATGACGGAACCACCTTGTTTCGAGAGCATTGAGATCCTAGACTATCTGGAGATCCCGTACTTTCGTGAGGAGATTTAACGCCTAAACTCGAAATGTATATGCAAGCTAAATAAACAGAAAACCATTTTGGTGTAAATTTTTTAGACAATAGTGACACTGTTAGTCGACTGATAAAGGTTCCAGAGTTGGATATAGGTGATGCAACTAGATGATTAAGTTAAACTCTGTCAATTAGGATAATATCATTTTAAATAAGATGTGGTTAAATATAAGATGATTGTGTTTAATTGATTATCAACTCATTATCTAATGTTTCATAATATTCTTTGCAGTTATTATATTATTTATCTGTTGTTTAATTGTCTTATTATATTTTCTACTTATAGATTCTGCTTTATAAATACTTTACTGGGATTTATTTAACTATTTTTTGAATTTTATTGTAGTTTCCAAACAAGTAATGCATACTAACATTTATTTGTATTCTTTGAGGAGTATCAGAGGATGCTCCTCCTTTGTGTAATCATTTATTATACAATTTGCTTATGGTTTCACATAGGAGAAACCAATGTAAATAATATATTACAGCAGAAAAAAAAATTATACAAAATATTTACTTGGTGGGAGTTGTACAAATAAAAAATATACTAATAATATATATATTAATCTACAACCAAACGTAAATTTTTTCAAGCACATTGTTCAGAACATTACTTTTATAATTCAATCTATTTGTTACAAATTAAAACATATTGTCTGATCTCTCTAATTTTGTTTCCGTTCACATACCACAAAAATACTCATGAATCTATTTTTGCAAACTCTCAAGTTTTATATTTACACTTTTCGAAATTTGGGTTTTACCTCTATCCCTCCTGAATTGTTGAAAATCCTTCCTCCTAGAAATATTATCATAAAACAAAATTTATCTTGTATTTTACTTTCAAATTTTTTTAGTCTTTTATCAGTCAACTTCCTGATTTAAATACTTCCAGCCTCAAACTTGTTCAATTTCAATTTATTTATTGTATCCAAAATTTTAAATTATATAATTTTAATTCTCACAGCTACTTCTCCCTACTATTTTTATCTTTTACACTTCCTACACCATTGAAATAACTGGACTCTGATTCCTGTCCACAATCATATATATATAATCATATAATCATCATATATATATAATCATATAATCATATATATATATATATATATCAACTTAGTATTTTTTTCTGGTAAAAGTTTACTATAGAAATGTTTTGTCAAAACTCTTATTTTGAACCTAACTAACCTAAATTTTTAAGGTTTTTAAATGACAT
>JAAAKQ030103960.1:0-14292 GCA_010016005.3 Zanna intricata
GTAGTATGTAAGCATATTCATCCATGCCTGCAAACAGGTAACTCCGATTACCTCTGTAGGGATTACAGTGGTGATGCATGTGATTATTTTTGTAATTACTATGTTATTATGTATGTAATCAATTGGAATAAATAAATAAATAAATGTTTGACCAATACTATTAAAATTTAGAGTTTAGAGCGGCCTGCAAATAATATATTTGTTAGGATTTTACATGTTTAATACATCTTTTTCAGGTTTAAAAAAGAAGAAGGTGATGATAGTGATATTCCTGAAATTCATTTCCCTGCTGCTGGAGAAGGTGATGGTGTTGATGAACTCCAACCGTCATTAGAACCAGAATTTCAGATGTTAGAAATGCTTGAACAAGAGGTACATTCTATACCGTAATGACTTTTTTTGTTATCACTTTTGAAAAAGTTTTATTTTATTAATTGATCTCATAGATGTAATTTTTTTTTTTGTAATTATATCATTGTAATTCTTGTCTAAAATTATATTCTTCTCGATTACATTTCCATGAGAATCCTTTCTATATTTTCTTAATATATCATTGATTCAGTACTTCCAGTTGGTATTTAATATTTCCATTGCCTTGCCTCTCGTAACACAAACCTGCAGTGGTCATGTTCTTTAGATTTTGATAATTGCTTATGTATTTTTAGCACCTTCATTTTTTCAATCACGTCAGGATTTTTTGCAAATCACAAATTTCAAAATTTGTAAAAAGTTGAAAAATTGTGAAAATGATACAATAAAATAGATATATTTATATTAATTAATTTTTATATGGTACATATCATGCCTTTGGAAACCATTCCTCCTCTTCATCCGTGCTTAATGACAAACTATGTAAAATACTTACAATTCTATTCGATGTGTCAAAGTTTCTATACAGTGTCATATTTGAATGGCTTATACTCTGCTTCACGCTTTTCCTTCTGTGTTCTCTATATGATTCATCTCAGTGTAACATCCACCAATAGTTTGCCATCATCGTAGTTGTCTGTTTTCCTTCATATTTCCTTTCCATTTCTTTCATATGTTGATGAAATCTCTCACCCATATCTTTGCTTATGATACCTAGATTTTCAGGAAAATAGTCCACATATGAATTCAGGAAGTTAACCTTCAAGCTCATGGAACAGCCTAAATTTTTGTACTTCTGCAGCTTGTTCTCAATGATTGATTTGAAATTTGGATCCTTCTTATTGCCCAGAAACTTGATTACTAAATTTTTAAAAGCTTCCCAGGGTTCCTTTTCTGCAACTTTCATTTGTGTCTCAAAATTACCATCTTTGAATTTTAATGATATCAATACCAGTAAAGACAACCTCTTTCAATTTGGTGGTCAAAAAGAATAGAAATTTGTTACAGATATATTTAAAACATTTACCTTCTTTTGATAAGGCTTTGTCAAATTGCTTTATCACATCTAACTTTATATGCAGAGGTGAAAGAGAACTTTATTCAGATCTATGAGAGCTTATTGAAGCATATTTTTGGTTTCAAATTCTAATGAAGCTCTTTTTGGCCAATGTTTCCTTATCCAATGATTTTCTCTGTATCTGCTATCCCATCCACATAAAAAAACAAGGAAACTTGTCATAGAAGCAGTATTATTTTGAGATCACCACACATGATCCATTTATGATTGTCATATTTAATTCTATTAAGAACAAATTCCAAATCATCATAATCTTGTTTTAAATGAACAGAATGTCTGATGAGTATTGACATATATATTCCCATTGTAAAGAAGGACAACTTAGAGGCTTCTTTTGTACGAATCTATGAACAATCTAATCATTATATTCATATGAATGTTGAATAAGAGTCAAAAGTCCACGTTCATCAATGCAGAAGACTAATTCTTCCAAAAAGTATGGAAGAAAATCCTTTTTTCTGTACCTGAACCAGGAAAATGAGTTGCCAGGTTTGAACCAAGCAATTCTGAATTTTCTTTTGTCAGATGTAAGTTTTGAACCAAATCATTTACTTCAGACTGTGAATAAAGTCTGATGCACAGCTATAACCAGGTTTGTACTCCTTAATGTTATCTTCAATTAAATCACCTGTAGAACCATCTATTTCAGGTAAATGTTTTGGTGGAATCAGCACTAGTACATCTGGACCATAAGGAACCAGACGTAAAGTGGAAGATATATTTGGGGAGACAATTCTTTCTTTATTCTTGAAGTTGAAGAAAACACCAGTTGAACAAAAGTAACAGTCATTGGTATGATTTCTTGGCTCTCATCACACCACTGGAACTGCAAATCTGAACACTTCTTGTTCACCCTTTGACCACTGTCTAATTCCTGCAACACATGTCTAGCAAACATAGCACAATGCCAAAGTTTTATCTTGATGTCCTATTTTCACTCTGAAATTCATGAAATATTTATCAAACAAAACTTATTATATTTCTTTTTCCCTTTCCATTATTAACTCATTACAAGTGTAACAAAAAGAGTCTGCAGAATTTTTGCAGCCTCTTGAAGCCACTATGAAAATGGAAAATTTGCTTTATGCCCTGAAAATATATTTTCCACTGACAAAAATGCATTTGATCACGGAAGACAAAAAAACTTAATTTGTGCACGCTGATGGTTGAAACAGCAGTGATAGTAGTTACATGGTGCATGAGTGGCCTGGATAGCTGCCTATAAACATGTTACATCTTCCACCACCTCGTCATCTTCAACCCAAACCCCTCGTACCCCCTCCTCAGACTGAACTGTTCAGCTATAAGAATTCATAGTACAAGCAAAAAAAAAAAGTGAATATATTACGAGGGATATTCAGAAAGTAAGGTCACAATAAATATTAAAAATCGAAAAAAGTGAATTTATTTATGAAACTTACATGGAATGTTATATAGGTATATAACTATTTTACAACGTAGTCACCATTCAGTTCTTTACATTTAGTGAGCCATGGAATCAATTTTTGTATACCCTGGGATTGAAGTCGTCTGCCACCAACTCCCTCGACCATTCATAGACCGG
This sequence comes from Zanna intricata, assembly GCA_010016005.3. Lineage (NCBI taxonomy): Eukaryota > Metazoa > Arthropoda > Insecta > Hemiptera > Fulgoridae > Zanna > Zanna intricata. Next base: position 3,012 of record JAAAKQ030103960.1, read on the forward strand.
TCTTTAACCTCCAAATTGGACAAAAATCGTTTTCCACTGAGATGCTCCTTTAGACGAGTGAAAAGGAAGAAATCAGAAGGTGCAAAGTCAGGACTATGGGATGGATGGTTTAAAACATCCATCCCAACCAAAAGATGTCAAAAGGTCGACTGTTTTTTTCGCTGTGTGAGGTCGAGAATTATCGTGCAAAAGGCAACACCTTTTGTTTTGAATGGCTCCACAAAGTCTCTTAAGTGTCTCACAGTATCAATCGACATTGATCGATTCTGCTCTTGACAAAAAAATTGATAAGCAATATTCTTTTGCAGTCCCAAAACACCGTTGCCATGAAATTTTTTTTCACTTTGCTGTGTTTTGAATTTTTTGCTGCAGGGAAACTAGTATGCCGCTACTGCATTGATTTTCTTTTGCTTTCAGGTCTGTAGTGAGCAACCCATGTTTCATCCCCTGTCACAATAGAGTCAATAAAACTTTCTCCTTCTTCGTAACGGTCGAGGAACTCACTTGCTGAACGAAATAAATTTGCTTTGTTTTCATTGGTTAGCGCTTTCGGTACCCAATGGGAGAATAGCTTCTGATATTTTAAACGACCTGTGATTGTTTCATACAGCACAGTACGGCTGACTTCTGGACACATTTCATGGATTTCCTCCACCGTCAAACAGCGGTCATTCTGAATCAGCTTATCGACTTTTTGAACAAACTCATCCGTCACTATTGAAGGTCTTCCCGCTCCAGTTTTCGTCGTGAACGTTTGTTCGGCCATCTTTAAAACTTCTACTCCACTTCGCCACTTCTTCACACGACATGACACTACCGTAAGCAGCAACAACTTCACGATGAACATCCATGGGTTTCTCTTTTTTAACAATAAAAAGATAGTGGATGAGGCCTCTCATTTCCCACTTGGTGGGATTAGGAATGATAGCGTCCATTTAGAAACATGACTGCGACGATGTCGGTCAAGCTACTGACCTGTTTCACTTCACATTCTTTCGCTCGGGAACCCGCCTACAGTGCAGGAGTGCAAACATTGTAAAAACTAATTTCCCTAGCGCTCCAAGCGTCTTGCGACCTTACTTTCTGAATATACCTCGTATATTAATTTATTATTAAAAAGAAATTTTGTCTATTTTATAGTATCACATTTTAGTAATTTTTTAACTTCTCTCAAATTTTTCGATTTGCAAAAAATCCTGATGCAATGGAAAAAAATTGCAAGATTATTTTTGGATTCAGCGCTAAAAAATATGTAGGAATCGGTTATCAAAAAATATTGCATGACCGAAATTTTGCAGGTTTGTGTAATTATGAAAAAAAATTTTCTGTGTGTAATTTATTTTATGAGATTTTACATAGTTGAGGTTAATTATACTTTGATTATATTTAAAAATTGATTTATAATGTACTTAAAGTTGACTACTGCACTCTTTCATGTCTGCAGCATAATATTGAAGTAATTAATTGTACTCTGTAGCAAATCATTGATTATTCTAATTTTATATAAAATTAATATGTATTTTTATGTACATAGATTTACAGGTCAGTTTTGCTTTAACACTAAATTGAAAGTTATGTATTTGCAAGAAGTTTAATAATGAGTATACATTCCCAACATTTGAACAGATGTGTGTGGTTATATTTATATCTAGCCAAACTAATGAAGTAGAAATTATACTATAAGCCGTAGAAACAAAGCATGCTTGATGAATGTTGTTTGAATAAAAGGAAATTTGTAGTCAATTCCATGTACACTTTGAAGATGGCATATAGGCCTCTACATAAAGAAAAAAATTAATATAAAAAATATTAACCAAAATTCAAACATAAAAAAACAATTATATAAAAAAATAAAAATGCAACTAAATTATAAGAAAATGGAAATAGCTCTGAGTAACGAAAATGGTTCCAGCAAAGCATTTATACAAAACATGCTGGCCTGCATCAGAGTCGATTAAAATAAATCTGATGTCCGCAGCTTTGTAGATGCGGGTAATATGTGTATGTTGTGATAGATCATTTTTTTTTTCATATACCATAACATATCTATAATTCTTGTAACTATAAACGCAGGCAATGAGTGTCATATGAGGAACCTTTGTTATTCCTTAGGAAAAACATTTAACCAGCCCTTAAATTTTCCTTGTAAATCTTATTCATTTTGGGTTAAAATGTTAAATAACTCTGGATGATTATAAAGAACAGGTAAAAAAAATTAAAATATAAAATGAAATTGTAGTAAATTTTATTCTGTAAATCACATTTGGAATTAATAAAAAAAATATGTAAAGTTTTAAAAAGAAGTAAGAAATGTATAAAATCAAAATTTTTTATTCAATCCATTCAATAATTAAATTATCACAATTGATATTAATTTTTTTATCTGAAATTTTTATTGCATTTTCAAAAGTATTTTTTCCAAAGTTAAGTGTTGGTGTTGAGTGATATATTATTAACCATGGTTCACCTGTTTCAATATGTTCACCAATTGTTTTTTGTAAGACTACACCCGTACTGCGATCAACTGAGTTATTATTTGATACAGCTCCTGCTAATTGGTAACATACTGTGCCTATGATTAAGACATCTATCTCTTCTATCCAACCTGTTTATAAAAAACAAAAAAGAAAGAAAATGAAAGTGAAACTGAACATACTAGAAGGAAAATATTATAATTATGAGTTATCAAGTCAGTTGTTCCTTACCTTATATACTCTATAAATAATAAAATCAATTATTATCCATTTCAGTACACTTTCATTATCTGTCAGAAGACAGAATAACAAAAAAATTCTTCTCATATTTTTTTCAATTCCTATGATTCAACTTTTCTCTAATTGATCATGAACAATTTATTCGTTCTATTCCACGAGTAGTTATTTTAATCCTTTGGTATTTCTTAATTTATCATAATACTGCAAATCTTATATTATAAAAAATTCATTTGATGAAAATTTTGATGTACCATCTATTTATTTTTAGCTTTATTCAGTTAATTTATGTTCAAAACTGAGAATAAAATGGACAAATTAGCATTTGTGCAATCAATGTGCATATTTCTCATTATCCGATGACTATGTCATAGCATAATGAGATCAAAGGTGCTACATAAACACGTCTCGTAAAGCTGTTGAAACCACAAATTCTGATTTTTAATTTCAGTAAGTTTTGATTCCAAAATGTTCCATAGAATCTCCACTTAATAATCAATATATCAGTATCTGTTTGACGCCCTCTTCAAAGATAACGACTGTCAACAATAGAATTTGCCACAGCATACCAAATAGTGAGAAATTGACTTTATAGGTACTTTGTGAAGCTGTTGAGGATTGCTTTTTGCTCGCTTAAAAAGATCCTACTTGTTAGTGAAGATTAATACATTTTGATACTTAATCGGATTGAAAGTGAGTTTTTTCACTTATCTTAGGAATACTTTTAAAAATGTTCTCACAACATGAAAATTGATATTGTATGGAGATTTATGTATGAAATTCTCTTAACCACAAAAATTATTAAGCAAAAACATGTTTACGAGCTAAATGTTTGAGAAATTTTAAGATAGACTATCTAATAGACTGAATTTTTAAAATAGACTGACATATTTTATGGTATCTTTCTCTTTTAACAAACTCACAGTTAATATTTCTGGATTTTATAAATAAATTAAAATGACAGGATCAGTTTTTGGATTATTCTTTTTAAGATGAAAAAGAATTATTTAATTATTTGTATGTATTTTTTTATTACAAATTTTTATTTATATTATTTTTATAAGATTTTCCTCTGTTTTATTAATAACAAAACATTTGGCTCGCTCACTGAATGAACTTCACCTGTATGTATCATGATAAAACTAGTTGTTCAACACTAGATTTTAATTAACATTGTGTAAAATGTTTTTTCATAATAGGAATGCACCAAAAATTTGCCTAAAAATCCTTATAAATTATTTTTGATGAGCTGTCCATACATACAGAGCTAATATTTATGAGACTATAAACAAATTACTACTGTTACCAAAGAATAAAAAATTTATTATAATCTGTTAAATTTATTTGATATTTTTTTATTAAACGTCTACTACATTATTTTGAATTTAAAATTAATTTTTTTTTTTTACTTTAAAAGTAATCCTTTAATACTTTCAGCCCTGGCCATTAATAATGAAACTGTTAGTTGCCATTAGTAATGAATTGTTCGACCAATTTAGACCTTATGTAAATTTTACTGTGAGAGTTAATACGGAGTTAGCAACATAAAACCGAACACACAATGTAAACACTGCAGGATCGATTTGTTTTGTTGGAATGAGATTTTATGAATAATACAGATAAATTGAATAATAAAATGTAATTTAAATTTGCATTTATTTACCTTATTGTTAGAAAAGACGTTCAAAATGACCATCCTTGGTATCGATGCACTTTGGGTGCTCAATTGATCATATTGAGAATCGTTTGATGCAAAATGTTGTTTTCAGTTGCATTGATTTCCCGTTGAATATTCACCAATCAGTTCATCAATGCTGGGGATTAAATGCATAAACTCTCCTTTAAATAGCTCCAAAAGAAAAAATTGCTAGTAGACAACTCTGGGGAACTTAGAGGCCGCTGTCCTCTGCTGCTGTCATCTAATTCATTTGTTAAAGCTGCATGAATGCAATTTAGTGAAACATTTGATGTGTAACACACTGCTCTATCTTTTTGAAATAAGCTTTAATTTTTTTTCATTATCAGTTAATTGTGCATAGAATTCTTCGAAAATTGTGAGGTAAACTAATGTATTGACAGTCTGGTTAAAAAGTATTGGTCCCAATACCAATTTTCTCAAATATCTCGTGAGGATTCCTAGCCATCTTAAACCTGGTGTTCTGCGAATTAACATTGCCATATAAATACCATACTTCATCTGACATAAAACGACATCTGGTCTATCTGTCCACCAACAATTTTTTAGAGAAGCCAGTTGCAATAAAGTCGTTACGGTTTGTCTGTCTCCTTCAGTTGTTACACAGTTGTAATGTACAACTTCAATTTTAATTCATGAAGAATATTACGGCAAGATGTGTATTTAACACCAGATTGTTGGGATAACTTGTGTAGTAATTTTTTTGGACCAGCAGTAATTCTTTCAATATCGGCAATGACCTGAGGCGTCCTAGTGGAAGGTTGCCTATTTCTTTTGCTTTGAGACTGAATATGTTATATGCCATTTTTTAACTAAATCATGTATGCTACTCTTTGCTGGGATACAGGCATTCAGAAATTTTTCACGCAGTTAACCTTTCCTGGATTGAATAAGGTATTTTACACAAACACAACTGCACTGCAACAAAAGTATACTGCACTGATACATAACCACCTGATAAAACGGTAGCAACTATCAGTAGTAACCTATACCTCTACTATTCGCACTAGTTATGTGAGAATTTTTCATAAATAGTATTAGGTAGCAGTTTATGACCACTTATGGATTTCAGTTTTATGTTGTTTACCCTCTATAATATACTTTCTTTAAATTAAACTCTATTCTTCCTTTTCAACACAATATACCTCATATTGTAGTACAAAATAAAATTTTCAACATTTTTAACTGCTCGGTATGGTAATAAAATTAACTAATTCAAAGATTTCACTATTAATTTACTTATACTTACATATTTATCTATTATATTTATGAAAGATTATCCACAAAATAAGTTCCAAAGGTGGTTCGATCAAGAGCATATTCGTGTAAAATTTGTATCGCTCTCAAGTATAAACCTTTCTCTACTTTTCTAAATAGTTTTTGCTATTCTTAAGTACTTATCATTATTAAGTACTTATTGCATGACGACAGAAGTTGTGTACCTTCATCATAGAATAATGCCACTTGCAATGCAAGTTGTATATTAACAACTTGTTTAATCTCATCATTGTTGTGAAACTGTCGTTCAGCAAGGACGATTTTAAGGTACAGTAACAGGTGATAGTCACTTGGTATGAGATATTGGGATGATCAAAGTAGTTGCAGTCAGAGCCTGTAGTGGCAACATGTAACAATAGGCAAATATTTTTGTGAATTGGTCAATGTTCTGAGTAAGTAAGCAAGCTGTCACTTGTTTAGATTGGACGATGCAATTTTTTTAGCGTTTTGCAATAGGTATGTATTGATAGTGCAATCTTTAAGGCAAAAAGTAGACAAATAAAATTCCATTTTTTCCCCAAAACTCTGTGCACATGATTTTCTGATTGAAAAACTGTCTGTTTGTCTTTCTGAGTGACAGAAAGTGTGTGACCCTTTTCTTTTAAATGTGATAACCTTGTTTCCAGTTGCTATACAGCTAAAGAAGTCATTTTGTTTTCTTTACTAATTCAGGTTTCAACCATTTCTGATTTTCTGTAAGGACTTAGATGCCTTGCTTTCGCATAATTTTTAATAATCAATTTCTTAGACACATTTCATGTAGAAGAGGTGTGAAATTTTTTAAAAATGCATAGAAAAAGATGTAATGGTTCTTAAAAGATATAATAGTTATGTTCCCTATATTGTCATCATTTGCACAAGACCAAATAATCAATAATCAAAGACAGTCATCTGCCCTGTTCGTCATCGTGTCCTACATCAATCTATCATACCCATCTCTTCACATGGAATTACCTATTGCATTTCTCCATAAAGTGTAAATTTATGAATTTCAACCAGTTTAATATTTCTTGGATTCAAGAAACAAATCGCCAATTTGAATTTTATATGTGGCTTGTGTATTGATTTTCTTAAGCAATATAAACAAACGTTTAGAAGGGTGATGTGGACTGGATAATCGAATGAGAATGGTATCAATCCCTTCCTGACATATCAACCAACACAGAACACATGAATAGAATTAGCAGCAAAATTCAAGAAACAGAACTTACTTTATAGGTATTCTTCATCTTGGGAACCATACGATTGCATGAAAAAAACTTTAAACAAAGTATTCAAGCACTATTTTTTTAAATTAAATTTTACAAAATAGTACGTAAAATAGTAAAAGAGACTTCTATTGATTTCTGACTTCAAAAAATTATCCGTAAAATTCAGTAATGTAGAATGATGCCTGACATACAAAATGAAGTTTGGTGGAGGTATAGAATTATATTTCTAGCATAGAAAGTGTTAGATTTGAAGTAACAAAATAATAGTAGCTATTACCTGTTGTACTTGCCAGAATTTCTGTTTGATACTTAGCTAATTTAAGCGCTTTAGTTTTATCTCCATAACATAAATTATTACATATTTCTTCTTGTACTCCTTGTTTTATTAACATTTTATAAAAGCATTCCAGTGCTTTATTATTTTGCAATACTTCTTTTATCATTTTTTTACCGCTTTCTAACGTATCTGCTTTACCAGACATTTCAAGAAGGTTTCCACCTGTTATTTAATATAAAATAATTAGAAATTTACAAAAACTTTAATATTAATTCAAAAAAGATTTTTTTTTTGTCAGATTTTAGTTACTGTTTGCTATTCTAACTTTGTTGTTACGAAATGTTTTTTTATTAAAAAAACCAATGCAGTGTGTTCTGATAACATTCTCTTTGTTCTGGATTCAGCAAGTAAATATAATGGTAACAGAATATATAAGAATAAAGCATTAGTCAAAGCCGTTTATGTTATTAATAAACAATCCTTTTGTTGCCTAGTTTTGGAACATTAAAGATTAAAGAGATCTATTGAAGGTCTGACCTTTGACTAGTTCTCATTAACCTATCATTTTCACGTTTATGGTCGAGTAAAAATAGAAAATAAAATTTGGAGCTGTGAAAAGTGGTACAGTGTTGAAGATTATATTTTCACGAATCAATGAGTCTCTAGACGATCAGAAATGCTAGTAGTTGTAGTTAAGGGAATGGGAAAATGTAATTTTTAGTAAATACCTCTAAAAGCAGGAATATCATATAAATAGAGTATTAGAATAGGTTTCTCAAAAGCCATAAGATTAAAGACTTAATCGGTTGCTTTAATCCTATAAATGTTGTTAATATACGAGGTAAATTCAGAAAGTAGGTACCATTTTGTTATTAAAAATATCCTTAACTTTCAACAGAATAATTTTATTTTTAGATTGAAGAGTATAAGTTAAGGTACTTTTCTATGTTATTTCCACCTGTATCAAGACATTTTTCATATCTTGTAATCAGTTTTTCATTTTCTTAAAGAACAGCACTACCAATGAAGAAAACCACTCTTGTACAGCGTATTCCACTTTGGCATGAAGGCCAGTGTGAAAAATCAGCTGGAGGTGCTTGAGATAAAGAAACAAATCAGCTCAATCCCAAGTCAGGACTACTAGTGAATGCTTCAATTGCTCACAATTATTTAATTCAGTAAGACTTGTGTTGCACCAGCAATATGTGAATAAGCATTGTTATGAAAGGACAAAATCTTGATGGCTGAGCGTGCCTCTCCTCTTGTTTTGGATTGCACCGTGCAGTTTTTTGAAAGTATCATTATACAGTGAAACATTTATAGTATCACCTCTTGGCAAGAAATCAGCTAACAAAACTACTTTTTATATCAGAAGACATTGCACATTATTTTTCATGTTGAAATGGTGGTTTTGAACTTCTCTTTTTTCAGAAATATTGTGTTGTCATTCCATAAACTGTTTTTGGATTCTGTAATGATGTGTGTGATCAGTCTTGCTGCTAGTCACTATTAGACAAAAAAAAAAAATTTGTATTTATCCTCATTTATATATCAGGTAAAAAAAAAAAACCGAGCAGAGTCTTAATCATTTGGCTTTGTGAACCTCTGCTAACATTTTCAGCACTCAACAAGTCCAGCATTTGTGATAGCCTTGGTTTTGTGTTATGAATTCATGCAAAAATTTTGTGCAATTTCTAGGAATTTCAATGTTTGCAGTAATTTTTTAAATAATTAAAATAATTTTTTTTAAATATTTTTTTTATCCACCTTACCAACAACAAAAATGTTTCTCAAGATCTTTTGGTTTTTCAAACCATCATCAGGAGATTAAAAATATTAAAAATAAGTCAAATATTAAAATGAGAATACAGTCATGACAGAATGTCAACAATGTAATGAAGATAATATAGTTAATTCTGGTGGAATAAAATATAATTAAAAGAAACCGTATTATAGATATGATAATTTAGTTGTTCATGATTATTTGATTATTAGTTGATTTATGATATTTTTTCTTTTTATATGTATTTAGGACATAAATAATTTATCGTTTTTAAGAAATGTGTGCTCATTAATTACGTATATTTTTATGGTTGCTGTGTATGTGAAATTTTTCTAAATTAATTGTATTAAAATAATTACAGGAAATGCAAAAAATTTTGCATATGTATAAACATTGATTGTATGTATAAACATTATCTAAGATACGTTTGGCAAAATTAGAATTTTCAGAATGAAAATATTAATGTGTTGAATACTATTAATGTGTTTGGGCTTATGGAAAATTTACATTTGATCATATCAATTTACAAGGTGTGTCCCAAAAGAATCTGACCTACTTTGAATACTCCGTGCTCATTTTATTCTTTGTCATCCGGCTTGTGATATCCTTCAAGAAATTCCCATTTGACTGTATGACACGCTCCTATCTGTCTTTCCACTTTCTGAAAAAGTTCTGGAACGGCCTTAAATGCTCTTGTCACATTCTTCTGAATTGTCTCTGTGTCATTGAACTGGTGCTCTTTGAGTGGAATTTTCAATTTTGGAAACAGCCAAAAGTCACAGGAGGCTATGTTAGGACTGTGCAGAGGTTGGCGAAGTCGCCTAATCTTATGTTTTGCCAAAAACTGTTGCTCAATGTTTGATGAATGTGCTGGCATATTATTGTGATGAAGAAGCCAGTTGCCGGTCACCCAAAAATACAGCCGTTTTTTCCTTACTGCATCATGCAATCTTCTCAGAACTTGAAGGTAAAATTCTTTGTTAATTGTCTGATCTGTTGGAGCGTATTCATGGTGCACAACGTCTTTATAATCGAAGAAAAATAATCAACAATACCTTGACGTCGCTCTGACTTTGACGTGCTTTTTTTGGTCATGACTCGGATGGAAGCTTCCACTATAAAGACTGTTGTTTTGTTTTGGGATCATAACCTAAAACCCACAATTCCTCATCAGTAATTATCTTTTTAAGCACATTTTCATCATTAGCGACTGTTTTCAAGTTATCCTGAGCGACTTTGAAGTAAAGGTTTTTCTGCTCCACCGAGAACAATTTTGGAATGAATTTTTAACAAACTCGAGTCATTTCCAAATTATCGGTAGAATTTTCCAAACACACCGACAGTCTTTTTCAATCGCAAGTTGCACACTCTTGAATTTTTCCGGTGTTATTGTAGTCAAAGGTCGGCCAGAATGTGGGTTACTATCAACAGAAGTGCGGCCATTTTTAAAGTGCTTAGTACCACTCTTTTATTTGTGTTTTGCCCATATACTCATTTCCAAAGGCCTTCTGCATCATTTCAATAGTTTCTCTCAACTTTTTTCAAGTCTGAAGCAAAACTTTATGAAAATTTGTTGATTTGATCTCTCCATCATTTTCAAAAATCAGTTTGTCAGATTACAAAATGCAACGAACATCAACAAAGCATTCTAAACAAAGACGCCCTGTGCACGAACTAATAAAATATGATAAAGTTTCTCTTAATAAAGAAATTTAAATAATTATTCCATACAAATGAATTTATTACTAATACAACAAATAAATTATATAAAAGAATAAATAATTAAATTAACACTTTAAACCAATATAAAATTATTACCAGGAAAAAAAATATATATAAAAAACAAATACACACCATATAGCCAAAAAAATTGAAAAATTTTACAAAAAAAAAATCAACATCCCAGCGTACACTACAAATAATAATTTAATTAAATATAATAATAATAATAGAACATTTAATAATAGTGATTATAATTTTTTGACATATATTGATATGACCATATCCACAAAAGAACACATTAACAGTATTAAAAATAACAAACCCGAAAATTCTAATTTTGCCAAACATATCATAGCAATGGTCATACATACAATCAAAATACTTTTATAAAAATTTTAGATATTTTCTTTAATTATTTTAATATACATCTTTATATATATAATTCTTCTACCCGTGTGTATGTGACTGAACTCCTCCTAAACGGCTGGACCGATTTTGATGAAATTTTTTGTGTGTGTTCCAGTGAATTCGAGAATGGTTTAGATTCACAATTCAGTCCACTGGAAAATGTTTAATTAATTTTTTATTTATAAATTGTTGTTG
>JAAAKQ030103971.1:0-12776 GCA_010016005.3 Zanna intricata
AAGTGTTTGTTTTATAGTGGAGATAAAATCCAACTGAAAATTTTCACAAATTTTCTGCAATAACTTGCTTCTTGACCAATTTTCAGAAATAAGATGTTTTATTTACAGTTAAATGTATTACATTTTAGGTAATAAGTTTTACTTTGATAAAAGTAAAAATTATCAAGATATAAAGATTTCAATTGATGTTACCACAATTTTTAAATTTATGAGCATGTTTACATGATAATTTGGTCAAATTATATTACATGCCCGTAAATTTTTAAATATTTTGTAATATTTTAAAATATTTATTCTGTACATTTATATTGTTGTAAATGTGTGTTACAATAATAAAGGAATTAGTAGTAAACGAATTTTTTTTTGGTATTCTGAGAGTGAACCAACATTATATAATCACATTGTTGTGATAGTCATGGTGATCAATTCATACACAGATTAATTTCGGGTCAATTCATTACCAGTATGATATTAAGTGAAACTGAAAGTCAAGAAAGGTGATATTCCAATAAAACTGAATGTAGGCAAGATGTTAAGTTACGGTGTAATTTCTGGTTAGATTACTCAAGCTTATCTTATCCAAAAATACTGTTTGTTATGAGATGGTGAATCTTAAGTTTTGATATTGTAAACTATGAATAAACCATAACTCAGGTGAACTATTAACAAAACGTTAAGAAAGGCCCAAACTAATAGGTGGGGCAAAGGTTAACATACTTCCCTGTTTGCAAAAACCCTATCTGCAAAATGCAAATATAAAAATGGTGGGATCCCAAACACCTGTAGGTTTTTGGAGGCCTTTGCCATGAAACAGATGCTATGAACAGATGAGTGTGTTTGTTGTAGAAAATAGAGTAGTTGATTGTTTTGACTGTTTGCTGTCTATTATTATTAATCACATTGTACCTAAAACTCATATAATTTCAGACCACTGGTTATCATATAGTTGTATAAGGAAGATTAATAAACATTACAAACATAGTTCTGTCAACCACACCAACAATTCATAGGTCTCTTATCAGTTGCATACACTATATATACTGTTGAAAGAATGTGTGGTGTTTGGAAGTCTTTTTTATAGGAGTCGCTCACAAATGATTTCACAGATAACTGTAAAGATTTATGTGGTTGAAAAGCCTATTTGCAGACGCCAATCCATTTAAGCATGTACAGGAAGACAACTGTACATAATATTGGCCGTCACAATAACGTGTGTGAAATTTTTTTGGTTTAGTAACAATATAAAGTGTTCAGTATTGTTATATAACAAATTTTTTTATATTATAACAAAATGGAATAACTTGTATTAGTAATTTTTATCCTACCCTAATTATAAATATAATGTTTATATTATGAATTAATGTTAATTTATTATTATAAATATAATGTTTAGATTGATTTAAGTGTATAGAAATTGTTTAAAAGTTTGTGGGCTTATAATGAAATTTAACCAATAATTTTTTATTTGTTAGAGAAGGTTGGTGCAAACATATGTACAAATACTTATATTATGATGCCTGAATCCATCTCCTTGAGATAGAATATGATGGGAAACAGAAGAAAATTGAGGGAAATTGCTTTTTTTTAGAATTTAAAAATCAATAGCTAGGTAACTTTTTTTGTTACACCTGTTGAGATATGTGCTGAAATAGCCCTTGCAACTGGTATGTCATTTAAAATATGTTTATTGTAATGCTCTGTTTTGTATATATTTTTTTTTTATACAAAAATAGAAAAATTTTGTTGTTTACTGAACTGATTTACGCTTATTATTATTGCAATTTGATTGTAGATTACATTGTTAATAATGTCATGTCATTAACATCTGTTATCTAGTGTTTTCACAGAGTTATCAGAGTAATTATAGAATATTTCAAACTAATTAAAAAAAACAAAAGTTTTTTATTCATATTATGTGAATTAAATATTTGCATTAAATTGCTGTCATTGTTCCCTTAATCTGTGTTATACACATTTTTTGTCAATTTTTGTTGTAATTTATTAAAATAGTTTGAGTTGCAGTTATATTATAAGTTACTTGCTTAAGATTTTATTTCTCCCATATTACCTCTGAAAGCCATATAATTGAAATAAAGCATTCCACATAGAGAACTTGTGAGAAAAATTTTTCAAGACTAATTTTTTACAAAAATTTCATGTAATTGAAATTTTTTTCTTCTTGGGCTGTGGAATTTCAGAAAAAAATGTATATATTTTTGTCCACAGAAATGCTTTGTACATGATTTGAGACTTACAAAAAAAGTGAGAAATTCTTGCCTTAATCATTTAATATTTATGGAGTTATTGAAGAATACTTATAAATACAATTTTAACAGGGCTGAGGGTATGGTAATCACATCCTGAATAGATTATTGTTTAAGATATTTATATCGTAAAAAAAATTAAAATAAATAAAATATAATTAAGAATGCTAAATTTTCTTAAGCCAATGTTTTCAAAACTGATCTAAAAGGCAACTAGTTCTCTTCTGGCAGCTAGTTGCATGGGCTCCCCATTTTATATTTATATGTATTTAAGAATCCATTCTTAAATACTTAATTGCATATACAAATGTAAACTGCATTGAACGTTACTACTAAACTGAATGAAGGTATTTCATTAATTATGATTTATTTATGCAATGGGTAAAGGTTTTGAAAAATCCAAGATAAACAGTCAGAATGCTTTAAAGCATTACCTATACATTTTTGTTGTGTACTTCTGTAGATAGATATTGTTCTTAAATGTCAGTTTATATGTGTGCTGAAGAGTTTCTATAATAAAAAAATTACAATTTAAAAAAAATTGAAAGAAAACTAAGAAAGATATTTATTCTAAATTACCTTTTATATAGCTAGGCTTTGTTGTTCATATCAAATGTGTAAAATAATTTGCATAACTTCATTATTATTATGGATAAATCATTATCCTTGTTTTTGGACTAATAATTTTATAGTTGAGAACAATTTAATTAATAACTTTCAAATGGAAGTGATTAACTTTCAAAACTTTAAAAAAAACTTTGCATTCATTCTAATGAGCTGAGTCAGGAAATGTGTACAAGAAATATAAGTAAAAATCTGTTATTTATTGTAGTAGTAATAAAGTATAATTTTCCAAAGTTACAAGAACAATTAATGATACAAATAATCAAAATATAAACATAAGAAATACTGATCTTAGAACAGAATTTTACAATTATGAAAAAATGCTATGACATGTTGTCAATGAATTTTTAATAAAATAATGGGGTTAACAATGCAGCCAAGCTCAGTGATAAGTCAAAGCTCAGACAATTCAACCTAAATGGCTGTGGCACTTCTGTTTCATAGCAACAAAAATCAGCTTCTAGTTGTGAAAAAAATTTTCCCATGTGTTCCTGTAGAGGTACAATACAAATTATTGAATTGTAGTTTTGAATTATTTCATTTAATGCTATATAATATACACTTAAAGAAACAAAAAGTTTAAAAATAATTTCAGTGTAGTTATTTTGCTGATAAAATAATATGATTATAATTGCACATAAGGAAGTTTCTTCATCACTCTCAAAGAGATAAATATAACTTAGATTTAACCATTAATTTCTATAAAATTTATACCTAATTGTAAACAGTCAAATTTTACTAATTGATTTTCTTATTCACTATCTATAACTTTCCATTATATTGAAAAATAATTTTTCTGAAAAATGTCAGTTATAAAAAAATCTTCATTTGTATATAAGCCTGCTTTGCACATATGTGCTTTTTTTTAACCTCCAGGACGACCATTAGGTATTTTATTAGAGAATGAAGATGAATGATTTGTAGCGTGTGTGAAAATACCATGCCTGACCGGGATTCAAAGCCGGGACCTTCAGATGAAAGGCTGAGACGCTATGGAGAGCAGCATTGCACATGTGTGCTTAATGCCCACTTGATGCCCAGTTAAATGCTATTTCTGTCTGCAATCTTGATTGATATACTTTAAATTCCTTGTTTTTATGAGTAATATCTATACTATGATTATTTTTTCTGTATGAAAATATTGTTTACTGTTTCCTTCTATACCCCATACTATAAAAGATACTCTATCATTAGAAATATTAACTAGCTTTAAAACTGTATTTATAGCTCTTTTAGTTTGTTCTTTATTAAATTTATTTATATACATTATGCTTGATGATGTTTATTTAGAAATTAGAGCTGTTAATGAAGAAAAAATGCTACCTTTTTTGATATAAAGGGTGGGACAATCAAAGCATACTGTTTTTATGTATTAAAAAAAACATGAAAATATATGTATTTTTCATTTATTACAACAAATTTTAAGAGCATAGATGGAAATTAATATACAAGCAAAAAAAGTTTCACTTTTTGAATATCACTTCAGGAAGGTGGCAACCATCATTTTGTACACATTGTCGGTTTCATACGGAAATTCTTACTAAGATGTCATAGTACCACTGGTGTTAATGAACAAACGTTTTTAATCTGCACTTAAGTTCTATCATATTGTTGCTGTTATTTATAAGTGTATTGTTATTAATATGCACTCATTGTTATATTAGTAAGGAATAAAGGAAAGTAAATAGAAGTTATACTAGATTTGAAAAAAAAATGTTAGTGCCTTGAAGAGCCTCCTGCAATCTGGTGAAAGAATCAGGAAAATTACGTTAATAGTGTGCTAGTTCACAGATACATTCATGAAGCACTGAAAACTTCAAATGGTTTGAAGTAAATACATCGATTAAAATAATGGAAAAGAAATTGTAAGACTGTACTAATTGCTTAGTAGCAATTGATAAGTGTTAAAGAAGATAATTATTTGCTGTATTTAAAGCTGATCATATCGTATAAAAATAACTACCTTTACTAGGATTTGAACCTTACAACTCTCAACTTCAAAATCAGCTGATTTGCAATGTCGCATTAATTACTAGACCAGCCCGATAGGTGATAGGCTTGTTTTTTAAACTTATTTTTTATTTGAAACCCCTGGAAAACCACCGTTAGGTATATCTTCAGAGGATGAGAGATGAATGAATTGTAGCGCGTGTGCGAAAAATGTCAAATGCCATGCCTGACTAGGATTTGAACCTGAGACCTCCGGATGAAAGGCCGAGACGCCGCTACCACTCGGCCACGGAGGCTGGCTCTTCTTTAAACTTAGAATTCTTGAACCTCACACTTTAGAAGACTAAAATTTTGGCTAGAAAGCTAAAATGGAAATGTTTAAAACCTGTTCAATACATGAAGTATTTGTTACATTAATGTATTATTAATTATTTATTCTTGAACCTTATGCTTCAGAAGGCCAAAATTTTGCTGTTCGCTCAAAAAATATGTGAGGTTGTCTTCTATTATGACAATTTTTTGTATTGAAAAGGCATTCTTATAACTGAAGAGAAAATTTGGTATTTTTCTTTATACTGCCATAAATTTATCAATGGTTTGAAAATTATAAAATACTGATAAAACATGACAAGCTGTGTAAAAATGTTACGTGTATTCGCACTAATTATTATTATAATGCCCGGCCTTGGCTTTATTTTAATTTATTGTGGGATAAAAAATTACAGTTCACAAAAAAGAAGGGATCCATAACCTTTATGATTTTCCACTTTTAAGTCGCCTTCTGTGTATTTTTAACATTTTTTATAAATAGAGCTCTTTGTAAATCTTTTTTTAAAATTGTAATGTTTGTTTAAAGTCATTTATCCAGCTGAACAAACTGTATGAGCACTTTATAAAATATTAAATTTGTTTTCTTTCTAGGAAGGAAACTATTCTTAGAGTTGGGTTTTGTTATTTAATAATTAAATACACGCATTATGCAAGTAGAAAAGAAATATTTAGAACTTTTGTTGTATATGTCTAATAATTTTTAGTTTTTGAAAACAAAAAATATTTGCTGTCGTTAGAAAAATACTGTTATATTGTTACATACTGTTATATATTACACTGTACATAAATATTGTTTATTTGAAGGCCAATATTTTGAAACTGATTTTAATTCTTATTCTTAAAATATAGGTCGTACTAATTTAGTTGTTACTTATACTACTGATATCAAGTTATTAGATAAATGGAAATTTTTAAAACCTGTTCAATATATGAAGTATTTATTCTGTTAATGTATGAATAATTAATTATTTATTAGTTCATTATCCAGCTAAATAATTAACTCTGGGAAAAGAAAACCTTTTTTTTAATCAATTCAGTTATTCTATAAAATCTGTGTATATTATAGTTGATAGTGGGTACTGGGTATTTTTTTTCCTGTATGATTGTAAGCTTGCAATAACATTTCTTTTGCTCTTCTTGGATCCTCAGTCTTCATTAATGTAAAAATGATATCTTTTGAGGAATAGTTTCAAGTGCAGATGTTGTTTTTATCATGCTTTTCTTCTTCTACTGGAAGTGCGATTGATAATGGTTATATTGATGTTAATAGGTTAAATGTAATATTGATGGTAGAAATCTTTCCTATATTTCTATAGAAAACTGACTACTACTGTGATATACTTATTTTAATATAATAATGCTGCCTAGATGAAATTAAATGAACATATTTAATCATTTTTCATCTTACAGAATATTTTACTCACAGATAATTTGATACGGTGTTTATTTTTGAATGGATTAATTATTAAATTTGCTTATGAATTCTGTTTGTAAATTTTTTTATTGTTTTAATTTTTTTTTATAATTTTTTTACTCAGAATATAATAACCTGTATAAGACTTTTCTCTTAGAAAAAATTTCTTTACCAAAAAAAAAAAACGTGATCGAATTGAATATAATGATTAAAATACCATTTATAGAGATATTAACATTTTATTTAATGTAAAACAAAAAATCTTGTCATTGTAATAAAATTATTAGTTAAGATTGTCAACTAAATTAGTTAAACAAACTAAGTAAAAGTTGCTCAGAATATAAAAATGATCAAATTAATAGGTAGCTATGGTATTACAAGTCAACAAGCCAAAGTTCATATTCGTAGAGAACTGCAGCACTGTTGTTTTGTTTGTCTGTTGACAAAGATGATTAACACAAAATACAGTCTCGGCTTTAGCCGTACTGAACAAATTGACATGCTTGTCAATCCGTTCTAAACAAGAAATGTTATATTTTCTGGAACTTACAACTTCTTTCTGATTATGGTAATAATGCAATTAAAAATATTAATTTAATATCTATTCATAAATGAAATAAGTTTAACCTGCAATTAATTACAATAATTTGAGTAAATGTTTTCAATAAATTGATATCATAGTTCACAGCGTAATATTCAAAGCTGATAGAAACAATTTGAACATATAGGCCTACAGAATAGCAACAAGTTGGATATAACTGCAGAGTAAAAAAAACAGTATTTTTTAAATTTATTTACTGAATAGTTAAATGATCAACACTACCTTAATATAGTTCTTACCAAGTTTTGTCTGCAGTATCTGTATAACTATCTTCTGTGATAGGCCAATAACTCTTGATCTCTGAGCTTGATTCAGTTTCACTTCTACCGAAATTAATTTCTAATTCATCTTCACTACCTTATGTCTCAATGTTGTCCATCCCTATATTTATAATTATGCTTTCTATGTCATCTTCCATTAACTTATCTGCTTTTCAGTCAGAATCCATTATCTGCTAAAGTTTCAACACTGATCTTTTCCAGTATTCTACAGAGATTGCATCTTATTTACTGCTTTCAGTCCTGTTAATGATATATGGAATATTGCATTCTCAAGTTTTCTTTTTTTTTAACTAGATTTCAAATAAATTCAATTGGGTGGTCCCAAATAAAATCTGGGTGTTAAGGTGGCAGGCAATCTAAGCACTGTAATTCCTTTGTTATCTAGTTTTCTGTCTAATTTTGTCTAATTCATATTCAGTTCTGGATGGTGTAGTTTGATAATTTCTATAAGTTCTCTTTTGTTAGATCTTGATTGCATATTTCTATTTCTTTGGAGCCATTTTTGAATATCTTTCATCAGTTGGTTGATGGAGGTTTCTTTTTGTGTTTATTGTGGTAAGGCGCATTATATATGACTAAAATGCAATTTGTCAGTAATTCTGGAACAACTTGCTTTTCAATACACTTCAAAAGATTTTCATTGTTCATCTCTTTATGATAATCTTCTGTTTTATTCTTGGAATTATAATTAAAAAAGCACTATCTATGAATCCTGTGATTCCACCCGCATGAGCTCCAATTCAACGGTCACTAACACTTGACACATCGCCACTATGGCAGAACCTTTTTATCGTATAATGTGTGTGGGCCTAAATTTCATTTAAGTATACGACTGGTCTCTTTTGCTCAGAAGTGGATCACTTTTGGTATCTTTGAATCATGTTTTGTGATTACACATCTCGTTCATACAAAATCAGTCTATTGTTCTTACACTCTCTGAATTGAAAACCATAGATTTTATAATGTTCCTTAGTGTTTCCCTATGAGCAATAAAGTTCAGTTCCTTGTGACAAATATTGTGTAATTTTTCTTTAGTAGGTATTTTCTTGTAAAATTCAAAATATTTAAGAAATTCTCTCCAATAACACCCCTTATTGAAGTCATTGATTCCATATTTTTTATGTGGCGTATATTTATTTTTTTTCTTTGGTGTTTGAATTTGAGAACCACTAGTCTCTGCTTTGTATTCCATTTTCCTGATGTAAGTTTAGTGTTCTACAAGCATGTTCTGTTATTTTTGTAATAGGCACCAATAATCCATTTTTTTTTTGTCTTTGAACTTAATAATGTTGAACGCGAGACTTTGTGCTTCACTGCAGAGAGGTTTTTCGCGTTCACTTGACATCTTATCACGATTATTTTCAAGTAACAATTGTTGCAGATTCCAATGTAAAGAAGAGAAAATATTTGTTTTTATTAGTAATAACAAATCTACAAAATTGTGTGATGCTTATTACTTTACTACATGACTATTTTAAACTTTTTACCCATAATTCTATGACTCGTGCATCTCTGTTTGTTATATATCATTACTTATACCAGAATAATTGATGTAAGAAATTCATACTTTTACTTTTATATACCTTTTTTTAGTATAAGTTTTTTTTTCATTATACTTGTGCTGCTTTAAATTATATTGACTAGAAAAGAAAAAAAACAATTGAATAATTGCTCTTATTACAAAATAACAAGGAAAAAGATGAAATTCATTATTTATACAAAAATAGCCATTATTTAACAGAAGAAAAACTGATGTTTTATTATTAAACTTTTAAATTGAAGTGACATAAGTTAATTTATTAACATGAAGTTAATATAAATGAAGCCTGATAAATAATATAATGTTATGTAACTTATCATTAAATGCATCTGCATTCATATATACAGACAATAATGTTTAAAATAGCAATCTAATCTCATGGTAGAAGACCCAATTACTTTACTAGTACCACTGATATGTGACTGTATACAGCAGTAGTTAGTAATTCTCCAAATATGCACCTTGTCTTGTTGCCTAGTACATGGTAAAGGTTTCCCTTCGTGTGTGAATGAAGAGATAATAAAATCATCAAATAATCTGTGATTGATGAACAGAAAACTGGAACGGAGTTCATAAGTGTACAAGTGAAAGGGATGCACACTTATAAAAGTTTTCAAGAACGGTTTGTTTTAAGTGGCAAGAGTGTTGGTAAAAAATGTATTCAAAGCATTGAATACACGCAAGCTGTTAGGTTGAGTGCTTGTAAAAATTATAAATTTTGACTTAAGTGTGCATGAACCAGTGATAGTGACAAAATGGAAGAGAAATTATTTTCAATTTTTAAAGTTACATTCTCTAAAGTGGTGATAAAACTAGTTTATATTTTAGATTGTTGCTATTGATTATTCAATTAAATGTGGTAACAAATTTATCAAATTTGTTACAAATCTTCAGTATTTTGTTAAATTAATGATTCTCTTAGTTTAACATTTTTTAATATTTTGATTAACTTGTAATAGATAATCTGTAATCAAGTGATGAAAAATTGTAATATTAATTAGTAGCTTTAATTGTGAAAAATTAGTAGCTTTCAAAAATGATTTTTTTTTTTTTTTTGTTAGTAGTTTCTGTTTTTGAAATGTTTTAATATTCGTTTAGATGTTTAGTCATACATATAATTTTTTTTATCAGAAATATGTTTTACTTTTTTTATTAATATTCTCTTATTTGTGTTTGTTACAGTCAGCTGCCATGTGGAATTATAGGACCGCCAAATTTTTTAAACCAAATGGTTAGTCCAAAGACTGATAATAATGATGATGATAAATTATACAGTGTCAGTCAGAGGTTCACTTATTTCCAAGAAAAGAATCAAGTAGGTGGTGGTAAAGGGGGTTTGCTCAATCATTTCCATGTTAGGCGTGCCATTAAACCCCCTGCTCGTTTTAAAGGGGCTCGTATGACCGTTAGATTAAGACCGCGTCAAGTTTTGTGTTCAAAATGTCGTAGTATATGTAATGAAAATTCTGAAAATGTAGATCATTCATCAGGACGTAAAAAGACTCCACCGTTTTCTGAAAATCAGTGTAGTAATCTTGACTCTCGTGATAACCGTCCTTCAGAACATGGTCCTTCATTAATTCCAAAAATATCTCGATTGAGACCTAATGAAATTAATAATGCAATTAATGGTAAAGTTCCGGTTTCAGTTGTTAATAAATCACCTTTAGATTTGAATTACTGGATACATTCCAATAATTCACCTACATCAAACATTAGTGACGGTGTGCGTGTTGAAGAAGATAGTGAGGGTAAAATGGTTTTAAGAAAAAAACGTAGTGTAGGGTCTATGGAAGATTTGTGGGATGAAAGTGTTTTTGAAGAAAAGCGAGCACGAACCACACCAGTGATAAAGATTTCTTTTGGGAGCCAAGGGGAAGGTGAAGTGCTAAAAATTCCTTCTAAATTAAAGAACTGTAGTGAAAGTGAAGCAGAAGATAAACAGAAAGCTGCATCGGTTAAAGCAGCAAAACGTGCTTTAAAAAAAGCTAAGAAAGAAGCCAGAAGAAAAATGAGTGGTCCTTCTACTCCGGGTGCTTCTCCAGTTTATGAAGCTCTTCATTATCGAAGGCATCGGCATAAAGTGAAGCATAAAAAAAAACATAAAGAAGAACGTGCTAAAGATGATGTTGATATAAAAGAACAGTGTTTAAAACAAAAACTTTCAATAAGTTTAAGGAGATTAAATGCAACAGCTTATGCCAGAAGGGAGGAATCTGGTTCCAGTCCTGCCACCAGCCACAGTTCTGAAGAAGCTCTTCCAGATTTTCCACCATCTCCAACTCCTTTAGATCCTCTCAATATGGACTCTAAAGTCACTTCGATACACACCAGTGAAGGACGTCTTTTAGCTGTTGGTGATATTGTTTGGGGCAAAATTCATGGATTTCCTTGGTGGCCAGGAAAGGTAAGAGATGTTATGAAAATTGTACCTGAGTTAGTGTTAATTTATATTAAGTAGAAATTGTATTGGGATATATTTTATATATTTCATAAACATAACATCATGAAGAATATAAGATGTAAAATTTAAGTAAAGTTTGTTTGTAAATAAACTTCACTAATGGCTATTTAAAATTCTCATTTTTTCAATTCTATTTAATTCTTAATTTTTTATTATTTTTGCTTCAACATAATACAACACAATATGTTAATAGTAATTATTATAATATTTGTTGAAAAGTATTCATTTAAAAAAAAATTGTATAATTATAATATTATAGTTATGATCATAAAAGCCATATTTTGTTGTCAAATCAATAAATCTCTGATTTTACTGAGATATGTGTTTGATTATAGATTGGCTGTTGAAGTTTGCATTTTTGTGAGGAAAAATTATCCAATAGCTTGTAAACTGAAGATTTTTGTGTCATTTCTTTGAAGTGTACCAAAGGGAGATGTTATGCTTGGATTGTACAACATAAATGTAAAACTTGTTTTACTTGGACTGCTGTTTTTGAGAAAATTGTTTATTTTTATGATACTTATTAATGAAGTTTAAATTAATTATTTGAACTGATAACCATGAAATACATTAATAAAGTGATAAAAAATGAAATAGTATTATAATAATAATAATAATAGTATAATAATAATATAGTATTATAATAATTTTTATTATTATTAACAACTCTAGGAAGCCTCAATGTTTAAAAAATGTGAAAATGTATTGCACACTAGATGGAATGCCCGTACAAAGAAATAAGTGATTTTAAGTAATGTGGAGAATGAGTTGTATGATAATAGAATTTTAATTATGTTAAAATTTGTATCATAAAACTTGTTTATTTTGACTGTAATCTGCCATTTTAGTGGAAGTTCTTAAATGTAGAGTTAATATTTTGTCTGCATAATAATAGTACATTATTTTCCTCATTGATATGGTTTCATTAAAAATATAATAGTTAATTATAGAAATCACATTATATTAAATTGCTGCTTTTTTATATTAGTTACGGGAGATAATAAATAACTTACTGATCTACATATGAATTACAGACCCTGAATGGGTCAGGATTTGTTTATTATTTATTAAATGTGTATGCAGAGTATCAAGTTCATTACAGGAAGTAGCAAAGTAGCAAACATATAGAAATTGGGTATTAATGCGCTGTTGGTAAACTCCAATAACAGTGATGGAGTTTTCAATGAAATGACAGATATTTTGACGTTTCTTTTACGATTATACATTTCCACTAAATGCAACCTGATATTATTTATCTACTAATTTCATTAGGACTCCATAAGCTACTATGCCATTTATATATATATA
>JAAAKQ030103972.1:0-14292 GCA_010016005.3 Zanna intricata
AAAGAACACCGGTATCCACGATCTAGTATTCAAATCCGTATAAAAATTTTTATCTTTACTACGATTTGAACCTTAGACTCCGAAATCAGCTGATTATCGACATCGCGTTAACCACTAGATTAACCCGGCGGGATATGGATATGTTATTAGTAAAGTTTAAAGAACACATTTATATTGCAACGAATTTAAAACGTCTTCAATTTTTATAGTGGCATTTTGTTTTTTGTTTTAATCTTACATTTCCCTATCTAATAACTTTATATATTATATGCTTTAGCCATCACAAGCTGTCAGTCATATCTAATGTGTACGTTACAGTAAATAAAATATTATCAGAGATACAGTAAATATTAATTATGTTGTATATTAATGATGTGTTTTTCAAATAACTAAAATTAATTATATCTCTATTTTAATTTTAAAAAAAACTCAAAATAGTAATTTTTAAATTCTATTTGTAATCATTTATTTTTAAAGATACAACTTCATGAATATTTTAATTAGTATTAAAATGCCTTCTTTTTATTTCGCAATACATACTAATTTAGATTATAACTATAATCGATTTAAATAATAAATATTTACAATAAATTTTATTTTTAATAAAAAGAAGTATAAAAAAATCAGTCAATAAAATATAAATCAGTCGTACATCTCATAGACTATTTAGAAGTTAAATATTTGGAGAAAAAAAAATATCTGAAACTTTTTCTGATTTCTTTATAGAATTACTATATTATTAAACTATTTAACGGCTATATAAATAGATAATTATATTACATTAAACTATGATATCAATTATTACAGCAATCTCGTTTTGAAGAGATTTCTTTATTACCGTAATAACCTGCAACGAAGTAAATCAGTTTTAAAAACAGTTATATTTTAATGATTCCTTCTTAAATCCTACCCTAAAAAAAAAAAAAGTGTATTATAACTGTGAATTGATGTTATACAGAATAACATCCTATACTGAAATTTAATGCTAATATTTTTCAACTATTAAATTTATAAACATTATTCTTGATATAAGATTACTTTTCAAACTAAAAATACTACGATTTAAGCGCCTAACTGTAAGTAGTTCATGCTATAATTTCGGAAAAGTTCAATTTATAAGGACTGTAATTATTACTTCTTCCTTCTACTATTTGTGCTGTTTCCATATGAATAAAACCGTAATAATTAGAAAATCATAATTTTGATCATTTGAAATGAAAAAATAAGTTACTAAATTAAAAAAAGAAAAAAATGAAATATAATTTCGTAGAATTAAAATTATTTCCTATTTGAAACGGTTGCAATTTTGTCTATTGGATCCTAAAATTACTTTGTATAAAGTTAAGTAAGGAAGATAAAAAATACTTAAACACCAGGTGGATTGTTAGTAATTTAAATTAATAGTTTTTTTTTTGTATTTACTAACTGCTGAGACATTCCAGCTATTTAATAATTATTAAGAATAGGCGTTTATCAATTTCCTTAAAAAAAAAAAAAAAAAAATTGAAATAATTATTTCAATGCGGGTATTTCTTAAAACTAGTTCGCTTTAGTTGTTTGATTTAGATAGAATGATTTTTTCTTTAAATTTTATTATGACCAAGATTATTTGTTTGGATTATAATTCTAACTCAAACTTAAATTCTAAGTTATATTTAATTTTTAATATTTATTCTATATATCTATTTTACATACTAATTCAATTATTAGCGGCTATTATAATGACTCTTATCTGTAGCTACAGATAAGAGTCATATATCTGACTCTTTCCAGTAGATTTACTGTTTTTAATTGATTTTTTTTTTTTTAGGTTAACGAAGTTTTATAGTTTGTTAAATTTTTTTTAGTTACATATTTATGTTAGCATTATGTTTAAAGGAAAATAACAATCAACCGTTTAATTATTTATTTTTTTGTTACGGTTATCCATTTTATTTTATTTTTAAATTGACATTTATTAATTAATTTATATGTTTTATATTAATACATATAAAACATATGTCTTATATGTATCTCAGATTTTTAACAACATAGTTAAATATATATATATATATATATATATATATACTAATAAAAATTTATTAATATTAATTAAACAATTTTTTAACTTACAAATTTATTCTCCATTGAATACTTTCACAGAGATTTCTGCTTCTTCACGACGGGTAAAAAATATTTAATAAATTAATTAAAAATATAATTGTATTTTAAATTCTTAGGTATAGATGTTGATTATCTCATTCAGTGAAATAAAATGAATTACTTCATTATTATTATAATAATCTAATCGTTCGTAATAAAAATATATTATACAGGTACAATATTTAAACTTAAATTTAAATTATGAACTTTGAATCATAGTTTATTATTTCCCTAATAAGTCATAATGTTTAACTTGTTAATAATTTATATTTTCATAGGTTAATTTAAGTGTATTTAAAATATATAACGAACGTACATTTTTGTAATATAAAACATAAAAATTAATTAATTAATAAATGTCAATTTAAACAAAATAAAATGGATAATCATAACAAAAAAAAAATAAATAAATAAATAAAAAATGTATTAATATTTTCCTTTAAACATAATGCTAACGTAAATATGTAAAAAAAAAAATTAATAAACTATAAAGCTTCTTTATGCTTACAAAAAAAAAAAAAAAAATCAGTTAAAAACAATAAATCTAATTCCAATAGTTATCATAAAGCAGATGTCTACTAAAAATAAGAGATGGCGTTAAGTAAAATTTTAAACATTTTCCCATAAGATAATAACCAAAAACTTGTATTTGTCAAATAAAATGAAAAAAATCTAATTTTGCTAATCACAATAGATAAACTAAACAAATATTTTCTAATCTAGAAACATGTGGATTTTAAAAATCAGTAGTCAGAAATTTAAATCCTCATTCAAAAAAAAATCAATAATGATTATACAATTATAATGAATAATATAATTGAAACATGTTCGACTTGGGAAATAATAAATCATAATTAAATTATTAAAAAATTATAATTTAAATTTAAAAGTATATATTTAGATACGGTACCAAAATAATAATTTCATTATGCACCAGTAGGTTGTAGTAGTAACAGAATAATTTATATTACTTCATTGGTAGAGGTAGTAAATATCTATACATAAAAGTCAAATTTTAAACATCGTTTAATTAATATATTAAAAAAAAATCCATTCTAAACAGACAAAGTTCACTGTGAGAGTACTCAACAGAAACAGAAAATTAAAGGCAGTAACTGTAGATTAAAAAGAAAAATTCATTTTAATAGATTTATGTAATCTGCTTCTACGATGCAGTTCATTTCACTAACTACTAACATAATTACAAATAAAAAAATTGATAAAATAAGTAGTCAAGTTTTTCATTCAAATGTTTATAATTTTATATTTAGATTAAATATGATTTTATTTTCGTTCAGGAAATCAGGTCATATACTGACGATTAAAATAAATAATATTGCCAAAGAGATCCTGCATAATAATGTTTTTGTTTTTCTTATATTTTTTAATAGAAAAAAAAAAGTAAAAAGGAAGATAAAATTTAAAAGGTGTAAGAAAATATTTAGGTTATTGACCCAAGGACCACCCAGCAGTGATCAGTGACAATGAAGATGAACGTTGCGCCCATGGCCACGTGTAGTAAGTTATTCATTTGAATGAAACTCTTCAATGTTATGTTCAGCTAAATGATTTGAATTCTATTTCTATCTTTATTCATTTAAATATCTCTATCCTTTTCTTTCTACAGGACTGATTGTCATAAGAATTACTGCTCCAGGTGCCTTCAATTCACTTGTAGTACAGTATGTCGACTACTCAACAACGTTGAATGAAAAAAAAGGTCAATTCACAGTAAGTGTACACGTACAGGAAATTCATTTCTTTCATCGCTGAAGATTACTAGTTTTTTGCATCCAATTATTATCATAAATTACTGTCATCTTCGTAGTAGTTATTACAACTAAGAAAACGTCAGTATAATGTATTTTTCCAGACGAAAAAGCAAACAAATAATACCCCGAGAACTGCACTCGCAAGTAACGATACATTACAAGTACAAACCAGTTTAAAAGTTATTTATCAAAGGCACTAGAGAATAATTTTATGTTAAAAACACTGCAATTTCCCGTTTATTTAAAATATCAAGAAAATATACTTTATATTCATAAGAACCATACTTCCGGAAAATTTATTAAATATTTTATTATCGAAAGTATTAAAAATTCTTCTTTACTAGTAGAAAGAGAAAAGATTATGAAGATAGAAGAATTCTTTATTTGAAAATAGAATTATTAAAGATGGACGAAGCAGGAGAGGTATAAAATGAATAACACATGTGAATCGAGCTTTCAGTCAGCTATATAATTTGCTTAGGTCGAAAATTAATTAAAAGTCAGGAAAAAGTTTTTAAAGCATATGTTTAGAGCGTAGTGGTATATGGAAGTGAAACTTAGACGATCGGAGTAAAAATTAGAAGCTTCTAAAATGT
This sequence comes from Zanna intricata, assembly GCA_010016005.3. Taxonomy (NCBI): domain Eukaryota; kingdom Metazoa; phylum Arthropoda; class Insecta; order Hemiptera; family Fulgoridae; genus Zanna; species Zanna intricata. The sequence goes on from JAAAKQ030103972.1 coordinate 4,511, forward strand.
GGTGATATAAGAAAATGTTAAAAATCAGATGGATGGATAAAGTGACAAATGAAGATGTGTTGCGGCAAATTGATGAAGAAATAAGCATTAGGAAAAATTTAGTTAAAAGAATAGATAGACTTATTGAGGTACGCTGGAATTATCCCTTTGATATTGGAGAGACAGGTAGATAGAAAAATTATGCAGGCAGGCAACGTTTGGAATATTTAAAACAAATTGTTAGGAATGTAGGATGTAAGGGGTATACCGAAACGAATCGACTGGCACTAGATAGGCAATCTTGGAGAGCTGCATCAAAACAGTTAAATGACTGAAGAAAAAAAAAATTATGAAAAGTTGTCTAAAAAAAAAACTGATCTAAAAAAAGATACATCATGAAAATCTTGTCGTTTCTATTATTACCTAAGCCATTAAATCACATGTTTACGTTCATTTACAAGCATAATATTATGAAAATAAGATTTAACATGTATCTACGGGAATGAAACGATCATTAACGTTACACACAATGATTTCCTCGTTTACGATTCCATTATACTCGTAGATAGATAATTTTACCATAAAGGAAACAGTACAGAATTAATTCTATTAAACTTATCAACTTTAATTTAGATACTTCATTTCTATATTAATTTTTTAATAATTATAAAATTATTTTTCGTTTTCTGGTAAAATAAATAATTGATTAGTTTATTAGCAAACTATTATCAAATGTTAAATTGAAATTTTGTGTGAACTACAAAACCAGAGTGAAATTTTAAATTTAAAGCAAACATTTTGAATACAGGAAGTTTAAAAAGGTTTAGAAAAAATCTATTTAATCAGTGTGTAACAGAGTTCCGTTAAAAGTGTACTTCGTTTCTGTTGGTAAGCCAAAATTATAACGTATTCCCACCATGTTTAGCTATAAAACTGGTAAACGAATCCGTAAATCTAAATCATCCCGAACTATTAGTTCACCAATGAGCCTGCAGTAGATAATCCATCTAGAGTTTACTTAACTTATTATTTTATGAATATAAATTGGTGACCGTGTTTTTATCTTTTCCTTTAAAACTTTCTAAATATAGTAATAAATTAAAAGAAAAAATGTACGAATGTACTTTTCTGCATTTACAGATGTTTATCTAATTATTCACATTAAAAGATGAATTGTAATTGCATTACATTTCTAATTATTATTATAGATGAACATTTTGGAGCATAAAAATGGTCAAACCTAAATGGAATTCAAATTCCTTACGAAAGGCAGTGATCCTATTAATCCAACACGGATGCTCAACATATGTGGTGTAAATATTATACATTTACTATTATAAATATACTATATATACTATGTGTAAATAATATGTGTAGTATATAATATATGTATATCCTATATAACATATGTATATACTATACAGAATATTAAATGACAAAAAAAATTTACTACTTTTTATTAAATTTTCATTGATTTAAATTACATTTTTTTTATAAAATCATTAAAAATTTCGGGTAATCAAGAGACGGATACACAAAAACGGATTTTAACGCACCCATGATGAATTGGTAAAAGTACTTAACCAGATTAATAAGTAGAACGAACCCAAAACAAACGCAGCAATTAAATTTAAATAATATTGAAATTAGAGCAGAATATTCTAACATTAAGCTTTTTATACGTATTAACTTAGTAGGATCTCTGCCTTCCATATGGAATTTGAATCGCAGTCAGGTTTAGCAATTTTTTATTCACCAAAAAATTTATTTCAATAATGAAAAATGTATTAACTGTTTTAATTAGTTGCAACTCGTATTTCAATGCTTTTTTCTAAAAAATTGGTTAATTTAAAAAAAACATATCAGTGCAAGCGCATATTACGGATAGATAATCGATGTTTTTGGGTATTAAATTTGTTAAAGACAAAGTAAATTCATCAATAATTAATGTATATTTTTTCAAATATTTAAAAGTTAAAGAAAATAATATATAAATTTGTGTTTGTAAATAATCATAAATTAAACGCTTATCCATAACTAAAATTAGTAGAAAGTTGTAAGGCAATGTTACTTTAAAAAAATTCAGAGAAATTCCTATAAATAAATAGCCTAATATAATTTATTTTAATTTAAAAAAATCTATATTAAAATAATCTTTCCTAATCTCAAGATTACTTAGCTGTAATAGTATGTATGTTGTGTAGTTCGTTTTATGTATACATAAATACATTTACCCATTTATCAAGGGGGATAGTTTAAATCTATTTTCTTATAGATAAATTTTGAACGTTTTAAATCAGACAAACGGACTTCAAGTAAAATATTTTATTTTTCTGTTTAGCCTCTGGAACCACCGTAAGATATTACTTCAGAAGATGAATGAGGATGGTTTGTATGAATGTAAATGAAGTGTAGTCTTGTACATTTTAAGGTCGAACATTCCTGAGATGTGTAGTTAATCATTCCTGAGATGTATAGTGTAATGATATGAATGAACGTAAATAAAATATAGTCTTGTATACTCTCAGGTCGACTATTCCTAAGATATGTAGTTAATTGAAATCCGACCACCAAAGAACACCGGTATCCACCATCTAGTGTTCAAATCTGTATAACATCGACTGCCTTTTCTAAGATTTGAACCTTAGAACTCTAATACTACAAATCTATCTACATATTTCTTAACGTCTTGGGAGTTGTAGATTTTGATTCAGACCGACTATCGATTTGATATCATTGTTCTTCAAAATAGCATACATTTTTTTTTTAAATGAAAATAAAATAAATACATAGCGATTTATTCTATTGTACTTCAAAAGTTAAACATGTAAGTTTATTTTGCTTTAAAAACAGTACAGTAGTTTAAGAGAAAAGTTACTCTATTAGGGCAAGTTATTCAATCCTTTTTCGGTGGGCTGTTTTTTTTTTTTAATAAAAACAGATATTTCATCTATATAGATGAAAATTTATAAGAGTTCCAAATTACAAAAACAGATGCTTTATTTCTGATAACTAAGACGATTTTTTGTTAAGAGAAACATCACTTAAATGATAAAAGCTGTTTATTATCTTGAAAATACCCTCACGATTTCTCTTAAAATTATTTGATTCCTTACTTTTTACTCCATACATGGTATTCAGAACTAAAACTCTGATGTTAGGTTTTTTCTTTCTAGATTACTTATGTGTCGTTTATTTATCGAACTAGATCTTTCATTACTTGCCAATCCTTTATGTAAAATACTTTTTCTCTCGGTTATATGGACGTTTTATAAAGAAACTTACGATAAAAAGTTAATTAACTAATACGTGACCTCGACAAACATCATCTGCTTAGCAATCCTCAACAGCTACTTAATTGACGAAGTTAAAACATACCGTAATCCAGTTATGGCTTTTTCCTGATACCGTAGTTTTATACTAACGAAATGTTGTTTTCACTGCTAATTGTCTTTCTTGTATTAATCTTTTATTTTTAATAATTTTTTCTTTTAACAATTTTATACTGTTACAGTCTAAAATTACTAATTAATTACTCCCATTAATTTTACACAATTAAAAAGTATTTTCAAAATTTTACATCACGAAAATTTAGAAAAAAATATAACTCGACATATTACAGTATGTTAATACAATAATTACAATGATAAATTAACAAAATTAAAAATAATAAAAACATTTAAAATAATTTTTTTTATTGATAATAATTTTATATAACTCAGTAAATAAGTTTCATCAAACAAAACATCGTTTCAGCGATCGAAACAAGCCATTTCACGTCCTAAAATAAGTATTAGGGTGTAGTACTACATTGTCTTTTCCTTTTTATAACAATTTTCATTAAATTGAATACGAGTAAATTCTTTATAAAACATCTTATAATTTATGTAGTTGAATATTGTTTATATTGTGTGTGTGTATATATATATATATATATATAAGCCTATGACACTCCGGATAAAGTAAGGATTCCAACAAGGGGTCATGTTCAGCCGTTGAGCTGCAACTGTAAAAAACCTCATAAATACACCCTAAATACATTACCTTTTACATTATCTTATTTTGGGCAGTTGTGTAATAATAGACGATCTAGTTATAGAAAAGGTTTTATAAAGTTTTCAAACCACAATAGCTGACAAATTTTAGTTTTTAGTCGATTAAATTGATAATTTTATGTCAGACTATACGTTTTTTTCACAAATTAAGCAAGATTACTTCTCATCTAATATAAGAAAAAAAAAGATTGGTGTCTATAATTTTCCTTTATTTTGCTAAGTACATGAATAAATAAAACATTTATCAAAAAGTACATAAATTGCCTTTAAAGAATTTACAAATCTCTAAAATAAATTTCTATTATTTTTTTTCTTCTGTAAATTGTAAAAAAAAGGAAGAAGGTATTAACAAAAATCTGAAATCAATGAAGAGATTTTGCCATTATTTTAGTTACAATGAATCTAGAAAAAGTTGAAAGTAAGGAAGGACTCAAAGTGATAACGTTTTCTTACTAATGTATTGATTTTTAACTTACAGCATATTGTTGACGAAATTCTGATCCCTAGATAATTTATTTTAAAGTTATCGTTTATATATTAGTTTAAAGTAATAGTTTCATGGTGGGAGGGGGAAACATTAATATGGTTAAATAATATAAATCATTAAATTATTATTATTTTTAAGCGGCGTTCATGAGACCACGAAAATATCAATTTTTTTTTAATACTTTTTACTTTTTCATAATTCCTTCATTTTTTCATAGGGCCTTAGATTTTTGTTCTGTTCTTTTTCTTCAAATGCTCTTTCTTTATTCATCTATAAGAAACTTTGCATTATAAATAATTTTTCTTAACATCATTCTGTTAAAAAATTTATTATATATTTACTTATTATATTTTATATATAAAGCCGATAGTTTTGTGTGTTTCTTCTACCATCTCGCGAGAACCGACCGATCGATTGCTCCCAAATTTGCAGGGTACGTCTGTGTTGTCCTAGGGAAGGTTTTAAGCTATAGTTCGAGACCCTAGCCCCCTTGAAGAAGGGAAAGTTGTCAATTAAAAATATTAATTAAAGAAAAAAGTTATATCTTTAAACTTCACTGTTATATTTCGTCATCATGTCAACAGAAATAAGTTGTGAAGTTTTCCTCGTCAAAGTTTTGTATACTTTAATTATTACCATAGTTTTGTAATTTAATTATTTTGTCATTTCTTTCATTTTCTGGTTTTCAAAGTCTGAGTACTTTAATTGTTATTTATCTGTATTATTCTCGCAACCATGAGGGTAACGAGTTCTGTAACCAGTTCTGTGGCAGTCTAGGGGGCTCCGCCCCCTAGATTCTGGCTAGATAGTAATGGCGAGCGAAGCGAGATTTAAGGGAGCCAGGTCTGGAGCAGGAAGCGTAGCTCGACCGGCTCGGAGAGTCCCTGGTTCAGCCCCGACCGCTGGTTATAATAAAGTAATTGTAATTATAAAAGTTCATAAACAGATGTGACATTTTCAACCGATCAGTTTCTTACTGTTCTTTATCTGTTCTTTCGCCTCCGGAACTACCGTAAGGTAGGTAGGTTTCTTCAGAGGATGAATGAGGATGAAGAGTATGAATGTGAATGAAGTGAAGTCTTGTACAATCTCAGGTCGACCACTCCTGAGAAGTGTGGTTAATTGAAACCCAACCACCAAAAGAATGCCGGTATTCACGATCTAGTATTCAAATCCGTATAAAAACTTTTATCTTTATTAGGATTTGAACCTTAGAAATCTCGACTTCGAAATCAGCTGATTTGCGATGTCACGTTAACCACTAGACCAACCCGGTGGGTAGTTTCTTACTGTTGATCCCAACAATATTAGCTAGTGTGTGCTATGCTACTCATTACCTCATAACTAATAATTAAGCCAATGTTGTTTACAATTTTTAATTACTGTTTACAACATAATATTGGGAAATCAATTAACAATCTTGTAAATATTATAATAAATAGTTTTATGCTTATTGTAATATGCTATATTTTTATTCTTTTTAAAGCGTATTTTTAATTTCATTTTTCGTCTAATAAAATCTTTCATATTTTTTTTACAATTTAAATGTTTTTGTAAATGTTTTTCATTACAATTACTTCTACTTATTTTTAATACATATCTGAGTACATAAAAATTGAAATAAACTTGAATTTTATCAAAAAAGAAAAATTACTCATATTAATTAAAAATAAATCCACTTTATGTTTATATCGTTATACTGTTTAAAAATTTAAATTTAAAAAAATACGAATTAATATATACCATTTACAAATATGTCATAAGGAAATTCTCGGTACAATGAATTGATAGTAAATAAAATATTAATAAGGATGTTTGTTTATTATTCAAGAGTTTATAAATAGTGGTTCTATGTTTTAAAACGTTAATTAAGGAATATAAGAGATGCTTTCATAGTAATAAAAAACACAGTTATCGCAATCAAATGAGGCAGTACTTTAACAGCTGGGGTATCATAACTTAACATGAAATTAGTTAGTGATCAAAGATTAGAATGTAACGCGTTTATTAAAAACGTCTCTTTAAATTAAGAAAAAAGTTGCGTAATTACAAACATCAGTACTTTTACATCTGATTTATTTATCAAAATATCATGACCTTCTACCAACATAATTACAATAAATTATCATATTTTAACTTAATAAATAAAAAAAGAAAATTTGACGTTTAATTAAAAATATTATAGTATTTCATAATTTGTTACACTGCTAACTAAAAAAAACATTCATTTTATGGATAATTCTTATTACGGTAAATATAGTTCATAAATTTTTTTTTTAAATGTTCAACAAAACTTTACTTCCACAGTGCCCATTTAAATCAGTATATATCTTCTATACTATAAAGCAACTTATCCTGATTGACTGACTGATTCATTAGCAAAGACTACAGAAGATAAATTGATGAAAATTTATTACATGTTCTAACGGTGAACTGCACACTAAGAAAGAATTTTTTGAAATTCCGAGAATAAAGGATTAAAATGGAGAAACAATTAAATTTATTATTTTTTTCATTTCATGGTAACAAATGAAGATATCGGCTGGACTTTTATGGTGTGAAATTTTCATGTGAATATCGAAAAATCAATTTTTAGAATTATCTAGGTTCGACTTTGAAAGAAGTGAAGTAAAAAGGTTTGGAAAAATAACTGCAAATATCCCCCACTTTATTCACTAGATTTAGGCTTGAAAATACTCATTAGATAAATATCTAAAAAATATTTTAGGGCTTTTTTTTTTTAATTTCGATCGAGTACAATGGTATACAGTGTACGGTGTGCTAGCTCAACCAACACAACTGCCTTTGTTACTGATGTCCGACGCGATGTCCTGCTGTTACTGTCTGCGGTTACTTAACTAAAAGACATAAAATAAAAAATAAAAAAGATACAAAATAAGGTGACTTCCTACTGGTGCTTACCGGATCCGCTAAGAACTGGGCAAGAATACATTTTTATCTGTACGAAGGTCGAGTAACCAGCTATAAGTAATATTTTTAATTGGAGGCAGACTATTTTGAAACCCGCACTCTTCAGATCAGTCAAAGTTTTGGTCCTGTACTGATCAGACTTAGCGCAAAAGAAATTACAATACACTGATATTTTTTGTAAATGGAATAGGCTATCATTTTTATTTATTTTTATTACTCACAATCATGAGTTTCATGAACACAAAGGTATTCAGGGAGAAGAGCACCTTGGCTAGACGGGAAGGATGAACGAAGGTAGCCCTGGACCTGCTAAATATCACCTGACCGCGACGGGAAACGTGGGTGAAAGTCATCTATATATATATATATATATACATACACATTTACTTTTATACAGTTACTTTTTTGCTAATCTTTAGTAAGGTTCTAAAGGTTTAACATAGTAAAGGTAACGTGTAAAGGTTTAGTAACGTTCTAATAATTTAAAATTATAATGATGAATAAAGGATTTTTCTGAATGATATATTATAATATTTTTGTAGCCTGTGCAGAATAATACATCATTTGATAGAACGAGAGACTTAAAGTAAATAGAAGGAGCAAAAGTAAATTAAGCAAACGCAGTCAATAAAATAGTTTGAAACATAAAACGGGTAACCAGAACTTAGATCACATCAATAGGAAAAAATTAAAAAAACCAGATCATAATATTTTAATTGTTAACGAAAGTAGATGCGATTTTTTTTTTGAGACAGTGTTGGTTACAACTTCAAATATGATTAAATCAGTTTCAGTGGACAGACCACTCACTTTGCCACGTAAAAATTCTTGAAACCAAAAATGTTTCAAAATTCTTTTTACGAAAGTTTTCGTGAAATTCCGCTTTTAACATATTTGTTATCATCTTTATTCATTTTTGCTTTACCATTTTTACTATTGAAGAGAATCTGTGTATTTCTTCTCAGTAAGATGCAAAGAATAATGCCAAATGACTCTTTTGTAGCTTATCAATGAGATATACATCTATGAGTACAAAAATATCATTAAAATCAAAGATCTAAGTTGCATATTCAAAATCAATTAATATGTTTTTTGTATAGGTCAATGTACATCTTAACTAAATTTTTATGGCTGACTGGTCGTTCGTGGTTTCAATAGATCTTAAAAATTCATTGTATATAGCGTAATTATTAATCGTTAATAGTCCTTAAATTTTCAGAAAACATTGATATGAGTGTTCTTAAAATATTCTTGAACGCAAACCTGTAGGATTTACTAATACAAAATTTTCAAAACATGCTTTGAATTTTCCTTGTAAACAGAATCCGTATACCCGAGATCACAAAAATGTAATTTATTTTCACTAAATTAAAGGTTATATAGGTACAAAATTTCATAAAATATTATTAGGTTTAATAAAATATTCTACCTTTCATTTCATAAAATGTACAATTTCATTCAAGTATAATTACTACTTAGAATTATTTTCAAAGCAGATTCAATGTTACTATTTCTTTCTTAAATTTTTTTCAAATCTAGGGTAACAAATACATTTCGAATAATTTGATTTTTGTAACTTCGTGTTATGTAACCCAAAGTGTAATTCATAATCTATTATTATTTAACGAACTTAATTTAACCCAATAATTACGTTGGAAAAATGGAAAAGTTTCAGTAGTAATAATCATCATAAAACCTCTTGTGGCAATAATAATAATAATTTTGTTTTATTTTTATTGTACCTTTGCCTCTTTAATTTTCTCAACATACATTATATTTTTAATAGACGAAAAATAAATTTTCACGATTATATTAAAATATAATATTTACACCCTAACATATGATGAGCCTTACGGTGATTATTGATTTAATTTAAAGAATGTGATGAGGGCTAATGACCATAGCAGTCCGATGCCCGAATAAAACCTAAAAAAAAAAAAATAAAAAATAAAAAAAATAAAAATATAATCGTTGTTAAATTATTATGAAAATGGGTTTTTATTGAACTCATACCGGATTGTGTGAAGTAAAAAAAAAAAAACCAATACTGATTCATTAACGTCTGCACTTAACTGAAAGAAGTAGATTCTGCTTCGTATGGATGTCATTTGTAAGAATGACGTCATTCAACAAATCACTATGGTAAAACAATAATGATAGCATCATATGACATGCGTCTCTATTTCTATTGGTATTAACAAAGCACTGAATTTTAGTGAATTCATTTAAACTGTATCACCTTATGCCTTTTTTTTTTTTTTTTTTTTTGTTTAGCCTCCGGAACCACAATTAAGTATATCTTCAGAGGATGAGATGAATGAATTGTAGCG
>JAAAKQ030103994.1:0-14291 GCA_010016005.3 Zanna intricata
TCGTGGCACGGACATTCGGTCTTATGCTCTAGGGCGACCGAATGGGGTGGTGGCGGGAGACATGCCAGTAAACCAATCAATCAGTTCTTTTAGTTTATTTATGTGTTGTAATGGCAGTTTTTGACAAAGAAAAGATGAAAAAGTGAAAAATAGGTGGCGTCCAGGTAATGGGCAAGTACCAACGAAATAAATAGAAATAAAGGTTCCAAATGTAAAAAATTACTAAAAGTTACGCAGGAAATAAAATAACTATCATAGAAAATTTCTTTACGGAAATTGTAGGTAGAAAATTAAACGGAAATTTACGGAAAAATAAACTGACAGTATTTTTATTCTTATTCTAAAAATAAATATTTATGATATGGACATTTTCTTGTAGAATATCTAAATTGTTTAGAGCTTTACATTTAAAAAAAAATGAGCTGGTGAATAACTCATGAAATTATAGTTGAAAATTTCTCAATAAAAAGGAAAAATACAGTACTTTCATTAATACATACAAAACAATGTATTTTTAGCCTATTAAAAATCTTATAAATTATGTATGGAGTGTATAATATTAATATAATACATATTAACAAATACAAAATATATTTATTGTTTTATTATCATTAAAAGGTGTAAAATAAATGTAATTAAATTAAAGGTGAAAATAAATTCTCGTGAATTAAAGTATTAATACAGTTTTTATCTTTGTCTTATTCTTTTTACAAATTTTTTTTACTGAAAAATTAAAGAATGCAAGGAGTAGCAAACAAACTTTAACGCAGAAATTCATTAAATGTTATTAATTCTAGATTAGAATTCGAGGAATTGTGTTAATATCGATATAATTTGTCTACTATAGATTGAAAATAATCTTTTTGTGCTCATTAATGCTCTGATCTTACAATATCGCTAACAAAATCGATCAATTTACAAGTAGATATTTTTAGATATATTTTTCTTGCATGGGGGAGAAATACCACCTTAAGCTTGCAATTACGAAAATAGACTAAATACCGTGTTGGATTTTGTCATGACCGTATCGAATGAGAGAGCGAGGGAACGGTGAATAATTCATGAGAAGGAACAACGGCTGTTACAAAACATGTATAGTAAACAAATGACACACTCGTGCGTGAGACTCAGATATTGTTTTGTTTTCCTGGGAAACGTTTTCATATTTGAACTTGAAGAACTCAAGCACAAAGCGCAGACCGATTCGTATTATCTTCTTGAGACGTCTCGACAGTCGAGATTAAACTTTAGTGATTTCTTTTTTATTATTTCGAATGACCATCGTATAAACGTTTATCCCCTAGTGACATATTCAGTCAGTTATTCGTTAGGAGAAAAGGTTTAGATGGCGACAGAAGCGAAAGAATAACGTTATAAGGAGAACCATTTATACGTGACATATGTTTATGAAAACAACAGGCTGACACTCGATGATAATCAGTATGACTGATGACAATGGTTTTTAAAAAAATAGCATTCCTGACCGGGCTCGAATCCGGAACTGAGGGTATTTCTCTACGTAAGGTAACTCAGGCAGAGACCGTACCACTCCACTGGAGATCGAAAATTATATTTATTATTATGTAAGCATATTTATAAAAATTAGACATATTATAAAGTGCTATTTTTTATTTTATTATTTTTTTTAAACTTAATTTAATTAAAGTAAGAAGAATAAAGTAAATATACGTAAGGATGAAAATAAAAAGATGGAAAACATTTATACATTAGAAACAACATCCTTAAATAAAAATTACTGTTTCTTGATTAGTCAATCGTAAGGGGTGTAGTCGACGTAACATGAGTCAACATGATTTTTTAAAGTTGCCGCAGCCATTCACAAGAGTAGTAAGAATCCAACACGAGGCCTAATAGGAATGGTGAGAAGTAAAAAGATTCCTGTTACTTTCTTCTATACTAAAAATATACCGTTGCACAATCCATATATATATATATATATATATAATGATACCATATACATCTCTGCACAATCTGTAACGACATTTTTCTCTATTTACTATTTAAAAAAATCTATAGCCGGCCTATGTGGCCGAGTGGTAGCGTCTCGGCCTTTCATCCGGAGGACCCAGGTTCGAATCCCGGTATTTCACACACGCTACAATTCATTAATTTCATCCCTCTGAAGATATAATTAATTGTGGTTCCGGAGGTTAAACAAAAAAAAAAAAAAAAAAAAAAAAAACACCTGTAACAAGAAAATTATTATACTTTTTTTACATAAGACGTTTTAAAGTCAGCACAAAATTAACTTTACTAAATTAGTAGCTTTCTAACTTGAAAAATTTAGCTCCAATTTCATAAGTCGAAATTTAAAGAAGAAATTTCTTATTGTGATTTTTGAGGTCCAGTTTATTTTATTTACGTTTAATAATAGGTTCAAAAATATTTTTTTTTTAATTTTAAGTTACGTACTGAGGCGGTTATTTAATCTATTCAAGTTTTTTGTTAAAAATATCTATACTCTCTATAAATTTGAGTCCCGCTATTGTATGGGAAAGCTTTTTATATGCATTTACTGTCGTCTGTAGTGCTCGTTCTTGCGCGTTAAAGCCAGATATAAGTTGGCATCGTTCTATCTTATCATGACATTTTTATTCTGTCGTGACTGTATACCTACTGATAATTCCAGGAACAGTAAAGGAGTCGTAATTTGTTCAACAAATTTACGTTTTAATGTTTTTAGGTGACTCATTAAACAAACATACCCGTATGTACCTTGTACGCGTATGTAAAGTCGGAAGTTATAATATTTTTACTTCCTTGTACGAAGTAAATTATGTAAAGGAAGTATTGTGATCGCGAAAAATTTCAGTTTTCATACATGAATGAATATATCAATTTCATCATCCCTGAATTTATTTTTACTAGTTTCGGCGCGTTGTCTGTACATACGTATGTAACTAAAAAAAAAATTAGCCGTAAGATGTTGAAATTTTGGATTTAGGACTGTTGTAACATCTAGCTGTGCACCTTCTCTTTTGATTACAATCGACTGTACCAAAAGTACCCAAAAAAGCCCAAAATCCAAAAACATTTGGATTTTGGACGTTTTATTAAATGTAGTATTAAGTCCTCGTTGAGAGCTTTTCAACGTTGAATCATAAGTGGTATTTCATTGGTACCAGAGTTATAGCCAAATAAAATTTTAATTAATGAAATATTTGGATTTTGCAAGGGAAAGCCACAACGGTCGAATCAGAATTCATCTACTTTTTATTTATTTATTTTTTAATTTAAATATATTGATCTATTAGTATTTATTAACCTATGATTTTAAAAAAAACTTACGATAAATAATAATTCAATAATAACAATAAAAAAATAAAAAAATCAAGTTATCAAGTTTTATCAAGTTATTAATAAAATAGAATTTTGTGTACTTTTCATTTAAAAAAATGTGTATATATAATTTAATAGGCTCACAAGGAAGTTACGTGCCGTCCAAAACAAATTTTTTTAAATGTATTCTTCTAATTAATGATTCACTGTACAGTTCTTTACCTTCCAGATTTTTACATTATTTTCAACTCTATTCTGTTAGTTTGAAACAATTAAATCAATTATTACACTCGTTTTTACTATTACTAGGCATGCAAACCGGAATTTTTCCAGTTTAAAAAAAGTATTACAGACAACATTTTAATATCCATTATCTTTTTGTGTAGAAAATTACTAGAAAGACTGAACATAATGTCAATCAAACAAATATAAAACATTTAATAAGAATAATTGTCATTTTAGATAGATTATGTCATTTAGAAGTTGCTAAAGAATAGAATAATTTTAAAGGACATGCAGAAGGTGGATTATTCTTTTCCACCTTCGAGTGCTTCTATAAAGTTTAGTGTTTTAGTGGATACGCCTCATATTTCATTGTTCTCCATTTTACATATATGTAAATACAGGTTTCTTTGGGGTTGGGGATTATAAATGGCGCCTACAGGTATTATATGGATGCAAATAGTTAGGTAGATATGTATTTTTAATTAACAGTTTCCTTCATCACCGTTGCATATTTTCTCTTGGTGATATACATCTTATACATCTCAATGGCCTCTGTAACCGAATTAAATTCGAGGAGAATTGTTTTGAACTTCGATTATTTTTAAATTCACATTACCATTATTGTTTTTTTACGTCTCCAAACAAACAGAATTGCATTCATTCTCAGATAGCGGTGTGAAAATTACAAGGATCGGAGCAAATTTTAATTCCATTTCGTTGTTGATCAGAAAGGAAACAATAACCACAGTATCAAGTATGTATAAAATTGTATCGACTAAGGTAATTAGTCTATTTATACTGAAAGTTGATATCAACCTAATTGTCAGTATTAAGTCAATTTGCTACTGAGGATAGGTTAATTGAGCGAGGGTATATTTATATAAATAAGATCGTATTTTGGTAGATAATATTTTGAACGAATCCATAAAATTTGCAACCACGATTTTATACAAATGAGTTCAAATAAAAGACAATAATTTTCTTTTTTATTTGTCTCTACTTAAAGTGAATCCAAATCCCGGTTACATGAGCAGGAGAGACCAGCCAACCAATGGATAGATGGGGAAATAATGACGTAAACGGCATTATAAAAGCCTACAGGTCTTGGTATTCCACTCGGCTGTGTGGAATAAGACAAAGAAAATATACATGAATGGGGATTTTGTCTTCTAAACGAATTTTAAGAATTAGCCAGTTGTTAAGGAAACAGAAATCAGTCGTTAAAAAAGAACTTAAGTCTTTTTTACATTTACTTTCATCAACCTACCAAAACCAAAACTTTTCTGGAACTTTGAATCTCCAGGGATACGTCTTTGTACAGACATAATTGTTAAAGAAATGGGAGTCACAAAATTGACCTCTGTTTTCACGCCTTGACATTTCCCTTTTAGCTTTTTTTTGTTGAAGTTTCCACAAGGGTGAAGTTGTCTTCATGCCTTGGTTCTGAGGGTGTCTCTCTTATTTTTGTTCTCGTCACGATCGCTCTTTTTTGTTGTTTGCCACGCTCTTTTGTTGTGTACCTTTTGCATTTTGTTGACTGTTCTCGTCTGCTCGTTCTCTTTGGGTTTGTTATTCCTTGTTCTGATTTGCTCTCAATTTTCTCCGCTGTACTTTGCTTGTTCACTGGCCTTCACTCCTGGTTTTCCACCTTTGTTGTCTAACCTTCTCTTTTTTTGGCTGCCTCTGGGTTTTCTCATCTTCGTACGGGCAGTATGTTAACACATTTGTGTTAAGTTTGATTTATTAATTTATTTTTTGTTTGTTTGTTTTGTTATTTCTTATTGCCAGTTCAACTGTATGTGTGACCAACTGCTTTGGAATGTTAATCGCTTATTTATCAATTTTTATTTTGAAATTTTGCAGCCGATTACGTAATTCCTTCTACTTCTCTAGTTTCATTTTTTTCTTGGTAGACGCGCTTGCGGGTTCGCGCGCGTCTTAGCGTGTGCTCGCTCCTTTCTTTTAGCCCTTTTTCTTCAGTCGGACTTTTATCTTCGAATTGTGAACAACACGTTAACTCGACTCATCATGGATTCATTCTTCACTGTCTCTTCTTTATTCATCTCTTTTTCTCCATTCATCAGTGTTGATTTCGTATAGCTTTAAATTGTGTATAATTCAGTCAAGTGTATAATTTATTCAAATGTTTAATTTTTTTTTCAAGTTTAAGTTTTTTTTTTGTATTCTTTGTGAACAGCTTCGCTCCGCTATGTAAGTAATCCTTTTTATTAATTTTCGTCAAAGTGGATTGAGTTTTTTATGTTTAATTTCTCTCAAAAAAGTAGTAGCTCTAATGTTTAAATGAATTTTAATCATCAGAGAATTTTACCTCATATTTAATCAAATGAAAAGACTATGCAAAATTCGTCACTAATTCCTTATTCAATGAACACTTTTTTTAATATCTAATTTAATAACATGTTTGTTTTAATTTACAATTTTAATGCTGATATATGAAATTTAAGTCCAGTCTACGGTTTGTTTCCAAAATACTTTAAAATATGGTGTATGTATATATATATATATATATATATATATATATATATACATATTAATTTAAAAAACTTTGTTATTTAAAAAAGTATACACTTTGCTTCCTTAGTTATCAGTTTGATTGTTCTTCTATCTAATGATTATTCAGTATTTTTCTTTCTAAATACTTTTTTTAATTACTGTTTTGTTTCTTCCAAATTTTAATTAATTTCAAGTATAATGTTAATGTTAAGTAATAATATTACACCGTTAATTATTATCATTTACTTTGTAAATGTCATATTAGTTTTCAAATTCACTACACCTTTATCAAAACAATAATAATTTCTACATTTCTTATTTTTCTAAATACTTTTTATTAAATTATGTTTATTAAAAATTTATAATTAATTATTGTTCAACTCTCTTTTTTTATTCTAAATTTAATCTCATTATACAGTTTTTCTTATACCAGTGCATTTATTTATTTTATTTTAAATTTCCTAATTATCCTCGCACGGCTAATAGTTAGCTATTGCTCTAACAGTTCATTAAACGGAATAGTTTAATTATCATTAACATCAGAAATCTGAAATTTTTGTTAAGCCGCAACTCACGAAGATACGAATAATACTGATCTAATAATACGAGTAATAACGGGACGTTTCCTATATTCTAATATCTCATGTAAGATTGTTGAATTAATATTTGTGTAAATATTTGATGATAAAAAAAATTAATATTTTAGCGTTTGTGTAACGGTCCATTTTATTGAAGAATTGGAGAATCGTATCTCATTTTCAAATAAAATAAGTTTATATGAAGTGAAGCAAAGTATGTGTATATGTAATTTAACAGGTGTACAAGGAAGTCATGTAGTGTCCATATAAGATATATTTTTTTAATTATTATGTTGTTATTTAATTATTGTTTATGGTAACATTTTTTTTTTTTACAATCAGAGATTAATAATTATTAATAAATCAATGAATTTAAATAGAAAAAAGGTTAAAAAAAGGAGATGAAGTCTGATTCGAACCGATCTGCCTTCTCTTATAAGAACCAAATATTTCATTAATTAAAATTTTATTTGGCTATAACTCTGAAACCAATGAAAGTACCACTTATGACTCATTGTTGAAAAAGCTTTTCAACGATGAATCATAAGTGGCTTATTACTACATTTAAGAAAATCTCAAAAATCCAAATGTTTTTGGATTTTGGGCTTTTTTGGGCATTTTTGGTTTGGTCGATTGTAATCAAAAGAGAAGGTGCACAGCTAGATGTTACAACAGTCCTAAATTCAAAATTTCAACATCCTACGGTTTATTTTTTTGAGTTATGACACATATGTATATACATGTAATGTACGTACAAACATTGCGTCGAAACTAGTCATGGATTCAAGGATGATCAAATTAGTATATCTGTTGAAATATGAAAACCGAAATTTTTCGCAATCACAATATTTCCTTTACTTCGTACAAGGAAGTAAAAATATGGAATACAATACGATACAAAACGGACATAAAAATATCATAACCATTATATTATCACAATTTTTTTCTATTTCGATTTTTCTGAACCTCGAATTCTTTCTTCATCGATTCTCCGTCTACAAATTAAAAAAAAAAAAAAAATCATCTACCTTATAACGTTACCATTATCTTCTTATTTCATTTCTATCAATATGTTAATTAACAATAAACATTTTTTTTCTATGAGACAATAGTGTTCTATCGGTATAAATTAACTTAATATAACAAGTTTTATTGAATTATTACAGATAAATAATGTATGTAAAATTATTAATGTTATTGCATAATGGGTTTATAAACTGAAAAATATGTGCCGGCCTCCGTGGCACGAGTGGTAGCGTCTCGGCCTTTCATCCGGAGGTCCCGGGTTCGAATTCCGGTCAGGCATTGAATGTTCACACACGCTACA
This sequence comes from Zanna intricata, assembly GCA_010016005.3. Lineage (NCBI taxonomy): Eukaryota > Metazoa > Arthropoda > Insecta > Hemiptera > Fulgoridae > Zanna > Zanna intricata. The sequence goes on from JAAAKQ030103994.1 coordinate 7,945, forward strand.
CATCATTCATCTTCATCCTCTGATGTAATATTTAACTGTGGTTCCGGAGGTTAAAAAAAAAAAACTGATAAATATGTGAGATAAATGTATAAATATATTATGTATAACACAGATATGAATAAATGTCCCAAACTTTAATCGCTCCCGCAAAAACTTTTTCAATGAGAAAGTTCCCGCATACACACTATTATCATCCCAGTTGTCACATGGAAAATGTGAATAAAATCACATGAAGAATCAGATTAAAACATGGAATTCTATTTTGTTTAATATGAACTGCGCCGATCGGAAGGAACTCGAAGTGTGCACTCTATCGAAGTTGGAACAACCAACATTGCTTACAACGGTTGATAACATTGGTCCGAGTAGAAAATGTGGAAAAAAATTATTATTGAATACAAAGTTTTCATAATACGAACATCAGTTACTGAAAATAAGTATGATATAGTTTTGTCAGATTTCAGCAAAGTTTGGTCAGAAATATTAACAGAAGAGCAGATACTTGAAAGATGTAAGGTAAGTAATTGTATTTTGTATTTCTATTTTATGGATGCCTTGTAACATAATTTTATGTTGAGTACTGATATGTAAATGCATTTAAATTAAATATATGTAATTATAGTGTATGTAAAATCTAAAGGCGGGTCCTCCTACAAGTTGCTGCTACTTGCCTGCTCCAAACCATCCCTATAACCCAGCATGTGAAAACACTGATTGCTAAAAAATAAGAGCTCCAAATGATATTGCTCGTATTTATTATTTTTTATATTACCTCATTCATTTATTTTTGTTATTATTTATTAATTTAAATTTGTTGTTTAATTATTAATTAATTAATTTATTAATAAAATATACTGTCACATGTACAAGCAAAAAAAAAAAAAAAAAACAAAAACGATGGTAAAACAAAAGAAATTAGAAATTTTCTCCATAAATGGAATTCATTAAAAAGTGCAAATTTAATTATTTATGTGAGTTGAATTCATGAGTTCATCCGGAGGTCCCTGGTTCGAATCCCGGTCAGGCATGGCTTTTTCACACACGCTACACATTATTCATTCTCATCCTCTGATGTAATACTTAACTGTAGTTCCGGAGGTATAAAAAAAAAAAAAAATGTGAGTTGAATAGAATGAACGATTTTAAGTTATAATCCCGTTATCCAGTTGGAAAGGCTTTTCCAGCTTTTTGTTTTTTTTACCACAAAGAAGATAGGACCTCGTTCATCGAGATCGGATCAGACAGAGATGCCTAATTCTAGAAAAGCAGGAGAAGATGTAAATAACAAAACGAATCATAAAATATACCCAATGAATAATAAAATTTGGATCTTTTTCTATGCTGTTATTTTAAATAAATTTATCCTTTTTTCAAGTTCAATCTACGTAGTAGGAGCGATTAAATTTATCATTAAAATAATCACTTTATAAGGTCTCATCAACTCATTCTGTTTTTATTTTAATAATGTTTTCTAATTATGTAAGTTTGCGGCTTTCGGGATTAGGCTTTGAGTATGAGAAAATATTCCCTTAAATTTCGTCTCGTAATTGAGTGAGCATAGTTGGTATAAGCTGGTTATCTATAGCCTGATTTATTGAGTGTTTTAAGATCAACGAAGACTGTAACTAAATTAATTACTGTATAATTGCAGAAAAATAAATTATTTTAGTTTATTTACCTAATTTTTTTATTCTTGTTTTTAAACTATTAGTAACAAGATACTATTTTGATAAAAAGTAAAATGTTTGCTGTTTTTAAATTTTACAAATTTTTATACCTTTTTACCCTCCGCATAAATTAAATATACCTTTGTCTAATCATTTTTAAACATAGATTACAAAATATCGATGAGGTTTTGGAAAGATAATATTTATCTTAGGACGAATTCTTTTTTTAGCTTGTAATCGTAAACATTTTCAGCGGTCGTATATAATGATAGAATCGTCAGGAAATAGTTATTTTATCTATTCTGTAACGCTGTAGTATTCGTGTTCAAATCCTTTTAAAAATTAAACAAATGTTCTGTTTTTCTTCTTTTATTTAGACCTGAATTCTGTTTTTTTTTTAATGATTAGATTTCAGTTAGTCTTTTACAATCCGGAACTTAGTTTCGGATTGTTAAGATTTGTACACTTGTTTGTACAATTGTTGATAAGATTTTGGTAAAACTGTAAAAGTTTTACCGAAAGTATAAGAATAAATCGTTCAACAGTTACTACAACTGAGATTGACATCTATAAATTATAACGTAATTACATGTCTGCATTACAACTGTGTATTAGCAAGTAGCTTGAATACTTTAACTTAATTTCTATTTGTTTATGTTAGTAAACTTATTAGAACAAACTGACATAAACCCATGTTTCTTTTATTATCTGACGAGGCGGTTGGGAAAATAAACACCAGAAAACGAGGACTTTTCACTTTTATTTTATCTTCTCTTTTATCAAATAGAAATTTTTTAAAATATTTTTTATTTAAATCACGTAGCGAATAATTTTATTTATTATACAACTGTTGTTTTGTCTGCACTTTTTTTCTTGTGTGAAAATATTTTAAAGTCAATCTCTGAGATTGACGTTTGTTATTATAAGTGTTATGCAGTTTCTTATATTGTGACCGAGGGGGTTATTTATACACGTTTGAATGATAATTATTAACGAAAAATGTTTAAACTCTTGTTTGGCTTTGATCATGATATAAATTTATTTAGCAACTGGCAAGTTAATATTAACTGCTGCATTAATTTTCCGGCCTTCACTATTTTATTCAAATCTACTGTACAGATTTTCTTACCTTTACATCCAATTTTTCCTTTTTTTCTGGCATAAAATATTACAGATTTGGTAGATAAGATACTAACGACATCCTTCCTCACCAAAATACCAGAGGGGGTATTAACACCCTTATCCATAGTAAAATTGATGGTATTATCCATATCTATGGTATTATCCATAGTAGAATCTGTATTTTCCTCCCATCATTAACTTTCATTCACAAAACAATGCGGGTCTTTTCATCACTCTTTTATTCCAACTCCTGTAGCTACGAAATTATTTGTAATCGATACGATGTGTATCATTTCTTGTAACAGGAAGGTGATAGGGATACGACATATATTTAAAAATAGATCACCTTTGTACAATTTTTATTTTATGCGTTCTCTTCTATGAATTTGAAATTATTGTGAAATTGTAATTATGTAACAGTTAATTGATGGACTCAAAGATGCTGATAAACATAAAATAGGATTTCCATAATAGAACGAAATGGTTATTGAGTAAATGATCTAGTAAATGACGAACTTTATTGAATTTTATTACTTTATGTTTCAAAACTGATTTGAAATCTTAAAGATTATTAATATTTATAGTATAAAAACCTAAATTAAAATAAAAACGTTAGAAAATTTAATAAAAATGTTGTTTACTTATTTCTGTAATTACCATACACGTCAGGATTACTCCCATTCACAGGGTATAGTAAAAATAATAATAATTTCATAATAAAATAACAGAACAAAAAGTAAAAGTAAGAAAATTAAAACAATAATATAAGAAATAATAAATAAAAATAATTATAGTACGTTTAATAAATTCGTATGTACACGCATATGCATTTGTATTCACATACCTCCTGCCTTTGAGCAGACAAACAGTTACAAATAATGCCGATTTCATTTTTTATATCATTGATAGGATTGATGTAAAAACGCTTCTAGGAATTAAATCTCGGTTCGGTTGAATGGACAGTAACCACGACAGTATTTGGCCGAACGGTTATCAATTCAGAATGAAGATACAGAGGGTGAATTTAAATCTACAGGAAAAATTATCTAAAAGGCCGGTTAACGGTAACTTTCTGTTAAAAATTTCACTAATCCATATTGAGCGCTGTACACAATTGTGAGTTTTGCTCCTTAAAAAAATGTTATATAATAAAAAGCAAGATAATAAGAAAAAAATCGAAAAAATTTTAACCATTTTAAATTTTTTTAAAAAACTCCTTTAAAATTTTAAAACTCCTCTTTAAAAAACTTTTAAAATTTTAAAACTTTAGGAATAACTCCAAGGATAAACACAGAATTGAAGTTTCTTAGGTCAACCGATCCCTTCTAAGGAATAGGAGTTAAAACAGCTCGTTTCTAGATGTCAGAGAAAGAAGAAGAATTTAAACTCCAATTGAGAAGCGATGTTAGTATTGGAGAAATTATCTCAGAAACTCCTTTAATAATAAAGGGTTATCACTGAAAGACTACTGGTCGGACTAGAAATACTCTTCGAATTTGTGACATATCACCGTAGGATCAAACTGATAGACTTCATCAGTGGAAACGTAAAAAGAATTAAAGCGATCCTTACGGAACTTGTTGATGTACCTCCAACAGTTAATTGGTTTCCGTTTGAGATCCTCCTGAATGACTGCAACATGCACATTCCTATCTCGATTTATAAGATTTTTTGCTGCTGATCCAGTGAGGCAACATGATATTTACAACACTGACCGGATGATTATTATTTACAATAATAGTAATAATTATAGTTAATATAATAATAATTATTATTATTCTTTTATATTTATATATATAAAATTGAAAATATTTAAAATAGTAATTTTCTGACTGTAACATTTTATTATTTAGAAAGTCTCTTCTAAAATAAAGCTATTTATTTCTAAGACGATATTGTCTGTAGAAGAAAATGAAAAGATGACATGATAATGAAGTTATCTAAGAATCCGATATACTTTTTTAATGTGTTAGCAGTAAAAATAAAATTCGTATTTCCCTCTGTACAATCTTTTTTTTTTTTTTTTTAAAGAGTGAGTAAAGAATAAATAAACTTCGTCTTCAAAAAGAGGAATTATAACAATAATAATCTATAATCATAGAAATAAATATTTTCACAGTTACTAAGATTTTTAATTCCATAAAAAAAAAATTTCTTCAGGTATATTAAAACAGTTTCATAGTAAAATACTTTTGATAACAAAAAAATTTATATTAACCCACTCATTCACAGTTATTCCTAACTCCAGGATTAAGAAAACTGAAAATACTTTGATTTTTTTTAATCTCTTTATTTGTAATTGAATACCATTTAATTAACTGCAGTGTAAAAACCTATTAGAGGAACCACAAACTATAAAAATGTCGACTTATATTTTTTTATCCAAACCAACAATGGTTGGTTAGGATGTTTTTAACTTTCCAAATACTACTGAAAACTTAAAAACTAAATAAAAATTGTCAGAATAATTAAAATGTATGAATATAATATAATATATGTAAACAAAATTTTTATATAATAGTATGAAATTATTATTATATTCATTTGTTTTAAATTCATAACGAAAAATTAACTTAAAAAGATTACTTTTTTATTATTTTAATTACTCATAAAACATTCAATGAATTTAAAAAACAAGATTTTAACACACGCTCTAACAGTACTGTATTATTTTGTTTCACTGGAATTGAAATAAAAAAGAATCCTTTTTAAATAGGTCTATTGTGCGTTTCAACTCCTTAATGCGATGTCTATCGTGGGAATAAAAGACCAAAAAATTTACTACGGTGAAGGAAGCACCTGGCTCGACTAAACAAGAAAGAAATCTCTTCCAACAAATCACCTCATCTACCTGACTATGCATATGTAATTAGAAAATTACTATGGAACACATGAGACCACACGTTGATGAATGCACTAGGAATAAACAAAGCGCTTCTCGGTATAATGTGTTGCATTAATTGTATGTAATTTAAAATTTATTCCTTTCATTTTATTTCATTGCTCGGTTTTATAAATACGCAATTATTCTGTAACAATCATTTATTATTCTTTGTATTAATTTGTTATCATTTATTCTCGTTAAAATCTTCGTAATTTTATATATATATAAACAAATGTTATAACACCATATATATATATATATATATATATATATATAGTTTTATTAATTCCTTTATTGTATTTTCACGTTACATACTACTTTCGAACATAAAATTCTCTCTAAAAACTTTAACACAAGAACTTTACCTAAAACACTTAAGTGGCTAATTGGATTGTTAAACAATCACTATTTGGAGACAGTTTGAAAAAAGTGTAAATAAAAATAGGTGAAAAAACCAAAGAAGTAATAAAAATAAATAATATAGGAACCTAAAGTTAAAACTAAATCCATCAATAATTGCATCAGAATGATACAAATCAATTGAATCTGTGAAGTACAGGTAATTGCAATATGGTTACATAGATCAAACTTCTTTCGTTATCTGTTTAGCCTCCGGAACTACCGTAAGGTATTACTTCAGAGGATGAATGAGGATGATGTGTATGAATGAGAAT
>JAAAKQ030104027.1:0-14290 GCA_010016005.3 Zanna intricata
TTATTTTTATTTAACCTGGCGATTCAAAATTTTTATTCTTGTAAATATATCCAGATGGTAATCTCCAACACAGGTTGGCCTATGGAGATAACTAATTTTCAGTCTAGTTAACTTTATATCATTTTGTATGTAGGATGACTTGTATGTAACTTTTAAGTTTTAAGTTTTAGTTTAAAGCCTACTATTTTTTTGTAATTTGTATGTGTTTGACTAAAAATAATAGATGTTATTATATTACATCATTATATAATATTATTATATTATCTCAGGTCGACCACTCCAGAGAAGTGTGGTTAATTGAAACCTAACCACCAAAGAACACCGGTATCCAAGATCTAGTATTCTAATCTGTGGTTTGTCTCTGATGCATGGCTTACACACGTATAACAAAACTTAATTTAAAATATTTATCATTTTATTTAAATATAATATTTTTTCGTTTATTTAATTCAATGATACTGACTAAAAAGCGCGCGCATACCGTATTTAATTTGCGTGGATGTGGCGGTAGTAACTAAACAAATGTAATTTCACAATTCACATAGAAAAAATTTCGCTTCTACGGTCGGTAGCTGGTGTAGCGGCGAGACTTAACGCATCAGATACCGAAGCAACCGGGCGATCGAGTCTGAGACCTAGTTACCTTTTTTCACTTAAAATATTATTCATTTATTTAATTCTACCGATCACATGTGACGTCACAACATAGCAGATGCTGCAACAGCATTTTTTGGGGTGGGGGTGCGATTTTGCTAAGTATTTTTTAGCAAATATTGTTATATTTTTTATTGGTAACGAATGTGCATAAGAAAAATATGACTTTAATTAGACGAAATCTCAAGAAACTGACAGTGACCTATCTCTACACCTAACCCTTGACCTTTTAAGTTGAAAGTATAATGGCATCAAAGCCCCATTTAATCTGACCAAGTTTGGTCAAAATCGGTCCTGTAGGTCTGTAGGTATAAAGTGATTTAGAGGCCAACACCGAACACATACATATACGAACATTAACAACCGGAGAATTTCCATCCGGTTTTTTGGGTTCCTTAAGTGTGAAAACATCAAGATCCGGTAACCGCATATTCTCAAATTGAACCAATTATAATACTTTCCCTTCTTGAGCTATAGCTCTGCTACAATGCTAAATAGACGGTAAAGTAAAAATTAGAATACATGCTGCAAAATTACATGAAGTTCTCTTATAAGGTATATACATTCGCTTCATTTTAATTATGATATGCAAGGACAAAGACATTTCGAATTCTTACTCTATTTTACAAAGAGTAAAACAGCGAAATCTTTCAATTTGATGTGTCACTAAACTGTTAAAAACATCACTTAAAATAGTAATACTTTGTATTTACTTCAATCATTTATTAAAAAAAAAAAAAAAAAAGTGTGAAAGATACTTTTTTAAATAGATAAAGATAAATAAAAAATTAAAATATAAAGTTTAAAGATAAATAAAAAAAAAAGACAAAAATCCCCAAAAAATTTGGATTTTGGACTTTTTCTTAACTATAATAATAAGCTGTCATTGAGAGCTTTTTAACGAAATATCATAAGTGGAACTTATTTTCATTGGTTCCAGAATTATAGCCAAATGAAATTTTAATTAATGAAATATTTCGATCTTACAAGCGGGAGGCACATCGGTTGGAATCAGATTTCATCTCCTTTCTTTTTCTTTTAACCTTTTATTTTATTTTTTTCTTTTAATTTAAATATATTGATTTATTAATATTTGTTAACTTCTGATTGCAAAATAATTTTTACGATAAATAATAATTTAATAGTATAATAACAATAAAAAAAAAAACAAAAATATGAAAAATATCAGAAGTTATTAATAAATAAAATTCTATGTACCTGTACTTTTCATTTTAAAAGAATGTGTATAAGTAATTTAATAGACGTACAAGGAAAAGTCATGTCTATCCGCATCAGATTTTTTTTAATTAAGCGCTTCTTGGTAAAATGGAACAAAATAACAAACTGCATTTACATGCTAAATACATTTGCTTGCTTTATTTTTTTGGAAAATTTCCTTTTTTGTATTGAAAAATATAAAGAAATAAAAAATATAAAGAAATTTTTATAATTTTTTCATTGTTGTGGGATTCTTTTTTTTAGATTAATGTAGTTTATCTTTGTAAACGTTTGTGTTGTTGTTATTACGCTAAATTCATAGACGTCATTTACTTAAAATTTGCAAAAACGTTTAACAAAATCATATGTAATGAAACATAAACCATGTAACATTTTCGCGGCGGACCGTAACACCGCCCTTTTTCTGGTAATTATATATATTTTCTCTACCGTTGCAAAATCTGATAACTATATTTGTCTCTATAGAGGTTATCATACTTCACCAAAAATTACCTACAGGGATTGTATATCAAGTGCCCTATGACATCTGTCTAATTAAAATAAACAATGGACAGATTGACCGGAGGACTCTATTGTTACACCGTAGATTTATTTATAAATTTCATTTGGTTCAACAAATTTCAAACCATCACCCTTTGAATTAGAAAACTAGCACTTCCAACAATTATTTATCGATAAATATATGGAAGGAATATTTTTATATTAATTTCTGAATTTTAATAAAAAAATTATTAAAATTAAATTTCTCTTCTGCTTCTTTGTACTAATGTTCATTTCTTATTAATATCGTGGAGCAATTTACAGCATTCGTAAAAGAACCCTCTTTTCATCCTCACATCATCCCACCATTCCAAAAAAAAGGAGGTCCTTTTCTAATCCTGAAAAGCGATTTTTATCTCATTACGCACACTGATTAAAAGTCGATTTGTAATTACTTTCGCCCGACTGAAAGGAAGTCAGTCACGTTGGGCTATGCTGTTGATATTGAGCTACTGCTTCTGAAATGTCATTATAACTTTTCTCATGAAAATTATATTAAAATATGTCCTAAGATTAATTTCAGCTATCATAAAAAAAAATCAACTTGTCGTTAAGATGAGAAAATTTATAAAAAAAGAAAAAAAAAATATGGTGCAGAATATTAATTTTCATATTAGAATTTTTGATACTGAGAAAATAATAATTTTACTGATATTTAACAGCCTATTTTTCATAAAAATAAAAAAGAAAGATTATTCAGATGTTAATTAAAATTTTAATTAACCTTCTTTAAAGAATAAATAAATTTGAATTAATTCAGCCAGTAAGTTGTATACTAATTCCTGATTCATGCAAAAGCCTCTAAAGAAACTTTAATGTGCAAAGGATACACCGTATAAATTAACTTGAAATGTTTATAACTTTAAATTTTCTAATTATCATTTTTTTATATATTATTTATTATTATAATAGAACTCCGTCGATCTGGAATATTATTCTTTTTTTTATATTTTATTTTTAATGTATAATATCTTTTTAACTGTAAATTAAAAGGATGTTTTTATTTTTTTTTAATAAAAGATCATTGAGGGTAAGAAATTGAGGGACAATATATATATATATATATTCCCTAATTAAAATCATAATCCTTGAAACGGTTAGGAGAAAAATTCTGAAATACATGGATATTCAATTACAAAAACAATATATATGGTAGGAGTCATATAATTAATGCATAATTTGCACTTAGGGCAAATATTTATTGTTTTTTTTTTATCTTTTACCCCAATATTGCAATATAAATATATAAATGAGAAAATAAATCTAACGAAAAAAATATAACTCACCCAGATTTTTTATATGTTTCGAACATTTTCGGTTATTAGCGTACAAAAACATAGAAATAATATATTACACAATAATTTTTTTTTTCGATGAGTTGCAAAGGAATACCAGTTACATACTTCCCATGAGGCTTTCATGGGGAAGTGTGGGATTAAGAACCCGAGGCAATAAATATCCCGAGCTAGCCCGCTTAGTGAGTTAAGCAGTCTAAGTAGGTTCCGCAAAGATGTTAAAATTAAATGCGCATAATGACCTGCCCCCTACGAACTAAATCTCCCTCACCGTTCTACGCCACCCCGAGAACGGACCCGCAATTAAGCATTACTCAGCCTCAGGGGGGGGGGATGCCTTTGGGTTCCGGAATCCCCCTGTGTCATCATCGCCACCCATCCTAGCACGCTCGCACTAATGACGACTCAACTGAGGGCTATCCGTCATCACGTTCCCCTCCAGGACACTAAATTATATTAATCAATCTGTACAGAATTTTAAAGCAACTCTCTTTTTTTGAATACATGCCTACTATTCAGTGAAATAAAATGATTTAATAAAACAAACATTTTGGCTAGGATTAATTACTTTCTTTTTCTATTTAGCCTCCGGAACTACCGTAAGGTATTACATCAGAGGATGAATGAGGATGATATTTATGAATGCGAATGAAATGTAATCTTGTGCAATCTTAGGTAGACCACTCCTGATAACTGTGGTTAATTGAATGCCAACCACAAAGAACACCAGTATCCACAATCTAGTATTCAAATACGTATAAAAGTACTATCTTTACTAGGATTTGAACCTTAGAAATCTCGACTTTGAAATCAGCTGATTTACGATGTCAAGTTAACCAAGTAGATCAGCTCGATGGGCAAGGAATAATTACCGGTGTTGAAAAATTAATCTCTTATTTACAACGTGACGCCAGACCTATCGGAAGATGTTGTTTGCATTTTTCTGACATATATATATATTTCATACGAAAAAATTTTTATCGATCATTTTATGATCAGCTTTCATTAACACAACGAACATTCTTTAGGTAAAGTTTCGTAAGGCACAGTAGAACTACAAAATTAGTGAAAAAAAAAGAATGTGTTCATTCACTGTTGGAAAAAAGTTACGTATTGCTTATGTAAAGGAGTATGGAAATCATGCTACAGAGAGAAATTTGATTAAACAGAGTTTTGAGTTTGTGAGTGGCGAAAGAAGAAAATTAATTAACTATAAAAACAAGAGTATGTTTAAGCGGAAAATGTAAAATATCATGAAATAGAAGAAAAACTTGCAGCGCATATATTGAATTTACGTCGGTTTGGATCAGAAGTATATCAGATGAAAGCCCTGGAAATCATCAATGAATTGATTGTCGGCAGAGATGAATTTAAAGTAATGTGGGCCAATTTTTTTGTCGACACAGTTTTTCTATTTGAAGTTGGACGGTAGTAGCACAGCAGTTACTAGAAGCATACGAAGTCCCAAAGATTTGTCATAAATTTACGAAAAAGGAACAATTATTACCTAGACCAAATTGGGAATGCGGACCAGACACCATGACTATTGAAACGTCATCAACAACTGAAAGTGTAGGTGCAAAAAGTATACATATTCGAATTGCCGGTTACGAGAAACGTCTATTCAGTGATGTTGACAATACTTTCGTATGAAAAAAATTGTCCCCGTACGTACTCGTAATTTTTAAAAGGAAAAATCTACCGAAAGTGAACGATTTTCATCCAACATTGTTGTATGAGCCCAAGAAAAAGGCTGGATGAATTAGCCTTGGCTGGGTTAAATGCATCTGGAAGCGTCGACCAGGACCATGGCTGTGCTATGCTCATGCTTTTAAGCGTAGAACTACGTTCCGGGTATCATACTAAATAAAAGCCATAAGTATTTTAGATAACAGTAATTTTAATTTGTTATTCTTGGTTACACGAGTAACTTCTATCGTATAGATGGAATGAACTCTTATCCTGTGAATAATAGGCAATAGAAGAAGAAATGAGATGTGTCGAATGCATCGGAATCCTTCCATATTCCAGCGATAGATAGGAGTCTTTCTTATCCATAAACGCAACCGAGTAAATAATCAAATGATCAGTCAAATTTTACTGATAGACGTTTAACACAAAATTTATTTATCATGACGATTAGAAATTGAAATTCTCATTAACTGTTAAATCAACATTGAAATTGCACGCATGTATGATAGGTGTATCGTGTTATTCCTCATCCGCTAGGTATTGATTAAACAGACAGATGTTCTGGGTATATATAATTAGGTAATAGAGAGAATAATTCATAAAATATTTTAGTTGTTAATTTTCTACGAAAAAAATTGTTTTTTAATAATCAAAAAATGGCAACAAATATATTAATGAAAATTTGCTGGTCTGTCTATATCCATGATCTCGTACTAGAATGTGAGTTCAGTAGTTGCTAATGATCGGATTTGATGGCAAAGTTAGGCCCAGGAAATTCTTCTTTTTTTTTGGTTTCTGAAATGTATATCATTTTAAAATTATTTTCCTCTTCGCTAGCCCTCTTAGTGCCCATAATGCCAATGGCCTTGGTATTTTTTTCGAATTTCTCGGGCGTGTTTGGAATTTTCATTATAAATCTCCCAGACTCGTTTCTCGTTATTTAACTCGTAGATAAATAGTGTTATTATCCGCTGATCTAACTAAAATCCTTGATCTCGGCACCCAAGGTAGATAAAAATACCCATTTTTACATCTGATCGATTATTACCAGGGTGGAAATAGTTTTTAGCAGATATCATAGAAATCGCAAATGAAGTATTTTATATTTTTATAACAGATTTTTTTTTTATCCAATATCCGAAATAATCTCGCTTGAGACCACTTAACTACATTTTATTACGCCTTGAGATAAAATACTTTAATACAAGTTTAAATCTACCTACATATAAGTTTAAATTTGTGAATTTTTATTAATTTTTAATTTAAAATACAATTTAAACTAGTAAAAAAATTAATTTAAACTAGTAAACAATATAATAATAATCAGTGTGTTGTAAGCGATAAAACAAATTTCAACTTTTATCGATGAGAGGAATAAAAAGTTGTATTACATTATTTTCGTTCTATTGTGTAATTTAAATTTTAATAAAACTTTTGTTATTGATTCATCAAATATCGAAACGTTATTCAGAAACTTTTAATTATTCATTAAAAATAATTTTTTACCCTAGAATTGATTCATTAGAAATATATAAACAAAAAACATTAGTTAAATTTTGAACTTTATATTAACTATGTTTAGTTTAGCACTATTTTTACGATTACCATATTAATTTTGTTATCGGGGTAAATCGTGTCATTTATTTAATGACGTCATAGAATTTACAAATACGCTTTCATTTTATATAAACATTATCTTTCGAGTATCAACAAAAGACAACGTAGCGGTGCCAGTAACCAACCACAATCTGTGCTCTAAATTGATCAAACAAATGAACGAGAATCATTCTGGCTTCATTATGCAAATTGTCACGCCGTTAATCTATTCAAATTGTTTATTTGTTTGTTAGACCGTTGCTACCAAATCTATCTCTGGTGTATACAACTACACACCAAAGCCCTTTTAGTTAACTCTACTCTCTTTGTGTTTCCATCTAACTGTACGTCTGCACAGCTGCTCACGTTATCGTATCTCTATCAGTTTAATCGATATTAATTACATCAACAGTGTATTATTGATAACTATGAATTTATGCTGGATTCAGTTGTTTCTCGCTCAATTAATACTATATGTCTATATTTTACATCTGACTTATTTATGTGTATAGGTAATGTGCTATGTATTAGTTAAGATAGAAAGCTTATCTCTGAAGAGTTATATCTTATGAAACACTCGCCGTATCTAATATTCTGTGTTCTTATTACGTTCTTAATGCGTTATTCTTAAGAGTTTAATTTATTTTTAAAAAAATCTCTTGAAATTTCGGCAGGCCATGTAAAAAAAAGTATCCCATTTAACGCCTGCCTATGCGGTAACGAAATTTCAGTTACATTGTTAACAAATTACATAAAAGTAAATATTTAGGCAATATAACAATGGAGTTTTATTTTTAAGTATGTAATTGTTAATTTTCTAAATTTATCGATTTCACCATCGATTTATCGATCATTTTATCGATTTCAATATAGCGTCTATTTTTTTTTTTTAGTGTTATTTTGCTCTAAATAAAACAGGAAGTTTTTTTTAATCACTGAATAATCTTATTAATTCAGTTAACAACGATTGAGGAAAACATTGTGGAGGAAAGAAATCCATTAAAATGGCCAGTTTTTGGGCACGACTGAAGGGCACTTTACCAAGTTACATTTGATCTAAGGTATAATTGACCGAAGTAAATTTGACGGAGGGGAAAATTTGGCTGACAAAACTTTTTTTAGTATTATTGTTTATTTAAGTAACTTACTAATTGAAACGCCTTATAACTAATAAATATTATTAACTTATAACTTAAACTAAACTAAAACTAACTTTATATTAACTTAATTATAACTGAACCAAATGTAAACTTAAATTAAAATCGTTTTTATAAAATTGTCGATTAAATGTAAACCCCATTCGGTAAAATGACACCATGATAAAATGTCCTTCAGTCAATATTCCCTAGAAACTTGTTTTCGGTTAAATATCCAGATACGAAATGGTCGGCAACTATTGCCATTTGTTAGAAAAGAATACAGTCGCTTCGCTTGAACGTAAAATACAGTTCAGGTATTATATTTGACTAAACAATGTCTCTTTGAAGAAAACTGCGAAGCAAATGTAACAGAAAACGTAAAAGTATTATTAAAACAAATTGTCGCAAAAAAGAAAAATAAATAAAAATCTTCATTAAGAGCAGAAATGCAGATGTTTTTAGAAAAAATGCTTATATACGAAGAACGGAATATTTTATATGAGTAATTCTGTTATTCTTTAAGCTTTTCTTTTTAACATGTTATTTTCAAGAAGAAAAGAACAAAGTATAATATGGCATAAGGGTTTTTTCTTTTCTTAGTTTCATTTTCTTTGTTTTTTTCTCTTTGTTTTGCTAAAACTCTGCGTTATATACAAACTATGATAAATTAAGTTAATTACAAATTTTTTTTTCAATTATTATATTTGTCGTAGTATTGGAAAACAAATTATTACTTATTTTTAATAAAAGAAAAATTAGACTATTTGAAATTAAAGGATTACGGGAGACTTTTTTATTTTTATTTTCTGTTTGAATATTTTATATGTTATAATAAAAAATTTATATTAATGATAAGTTAAAATCAAATTAAATAATTTTTATATTAACACAAGATAAATAATTCATTTGGATTAAAAAAGGATGCGTTATTTTATCGCTGTAATTGTACTGATAAGTAAAAGTGTGTTCCTTTTTGTTTCATTTAAACGAATAAATGTAAGAGAAAATAAATAAACGTATAAGAAGGAATTAAAGAGGAACAGAAATAGGGGCTTTTTCTAATAATAGTAGGGTTTAAAGGAATCTAGAATCCAATATCAAAGTCATATTTTTTCCTAGCAGTCGTAATCAAAGTTTGAAATGAGACAGATAGAGAGAGCATATTTTACTATAGGATTACGCATTTATCTGGGAAAATGGGAATTGGAAATGTATACAAAAATGGAAAAGGAACAGTTACGTGGAATAGTAAAAGATGAGAATGGGAATGGAAACAGGAACAAGAGACCGCTGTGCATATTAGCACTTCCTCATTCCACTAGCATTGGCACAAGCTAATTGGCTCTGTCAACCCTCTTTCAATATATTGCCCGGTTCAGAAAACCTTTATCGTATTATTGCATTCTACTTAAATAACATTTCTGCACTAACAATTTTCAGCTTTTTTACGCCAACGTATTGCCAATAAAACAAATCATTTATTTTATCGATAACATGAAAATATACTTTTTCAGGATATTTATTTCTACGCAAGATCAATTAGAGCATTGATAATAAAATTATTTGTTTCTAATATTGTTGGAAAAAAAGAAGAAATCAGTTTTAGTTTTACAGATACTGTACTAAAAAAAAAAAAAAAAAAAAGAAGTAATGAAAAAGAAGTTATGTTAAAATACCCGTAATAATTCTTTTAATTTTGTTGTTTACTAGAAATATGTATCTAGAATAATACGAGTATGTATGTAAAAATATCGTATGTACAATATTGAGATTCTGAAATATTGTATGTATTAACAAATAAATTTTATTACAGTATTTGCTGAAATGAATAATGGATAACCACAAACAGGAATCACGCTGAAAACTTATCTAGATACTTTCATATGCCAATTTTATAGCCAATGATTTTATTAAGGAAGACAGCCTTTTCTTAGGTTGCCCTTGTGTATTTAAAAAAAGCATTATGTTTCATTCTACATTTGAGTTGTTTAAAGTAAAATTGTTGGCATTCTCCCATGAATATGGTGTTATTCTCTCCTGGATAAAATAATCCTATTTCTAGAGGTATTGTTGGCCGGTACATGGTAAGAACTCTTTGGATAGAATGTTTATTTCATTTCATGGTCCCTCTGTTTATAGAACGTACATCTTGCACAGTCCACTTTTTCCATATCTTTAAACCTTTTCTATGTGGTAGTTATTCTGTACATCTTTAGATTACTGCTTGTTCCATAGTTTGGGAATATATACTGTTATTGCATCCTTGAATTTGTACGGTTTGATGAGAATGACTGCTTATAATTAACACAAGGAATTATCAGAACCTCAATTTCTTCTGGTAATTTTTAATCTGGATTTCATTAAGACATTTTCATCAAAGCAAAACTTTATATTATATTAAATATATATATATATATATATTTTAATGATTAGAATCCAACAGAAAAAATTTTGGCTTAGAGGTAGTGTTGACTGATTATTGGCAATAAATTTAAATGATCTAGTTGTTTCATTAATAGCGGTATTATCAAAATCATTAACTAATGTTTTTTTTAATATGACTTCTATTATAAATATTCATAAATTTTACACTTTCCCCGCTTTTAGTGTTAGAAGTGAAAATATTACATTAAATTACCAACGTAATTTTTATTGACATGAAGATTAAACTCACCAAAAATCAGGTTGATTACATCATTTACTACCGAAAAATCTTTAAAAAATAATTGGGTTTCAAAAATCCATTTTAACCCTTGAAACTTGGAATTTCAAAAAAATCTAAAAATTGGGTTTTAGATATTTATAATCATTCAGTTCAAATCCAGCTCACACAGTGATAGACACTCACAGTTCACAATTCCAGTAATTCAATTCATTAAAGTTTGTGCATTTTACTTTTTTTTTTAACTCCGGAACCACCGTTAGGTATTGCTTAAGAAGATGAGATGAATGACAATTTTTGTATTTTTTGTGAAAATACCATACCTGACCGGATTTGAACCCGGAACTTCTGGATGAAAGGCCGAGAAGCTACCACCCGCGCCACTGAGGCGGCCGACAAAACTTCGTGCTTCAACTATATAATATACTTACATAATTAATTATATATACATATACATTTTTTTTCCGACATTTTTCGAGATGAAATGTATCAAACACCTTCCCACTTACGACAAGAAACATAGGCCACGAAAAATTTGGTTGCGATTGATCGGATAGGTTTTTTGTTTAACCCGCTCAAAAAAAAGCCTCTTCCTCTTTATATAATAGTATAGATGTACATTACTGAATTAATAACTACGGTCCGGCAACCGCCACCCCCAAACTCGCGAACGCGAAATATTGCCATATTGTAAGTTCCTCTCTTCCTTTTAGCCTAACCAAGAAGAAGAGCGAACTACGGAGACGAGCCCCGCAACCAACAGCTGCAATAAGAAGAGGTCTCCACCCCAGCAGCTCACGACATGGACCCACGAAGAGGCCTGCACTTTCCCTCGTGAGCCCCTCGGGGCAACGGGTAAAGGTTTACGGTATTGTAACTCGCTTACAGCCGGTTTTATGGGAAAGGCAGACGAATGAAGAAGAGAAGAAAGAAGAAAAAGACGAAAAAGATGAACCACGCCACGACGAGGTTCCAGCAGACAGTCCAGCTGAGAACCAGTAGGAAGGGCAGCCATACCGAAGAAGACGCCAAACTTCTCAACTATTACCCATTTTCCTCACCATACTTATGATTTTCTTCAAACAGCACATGCGACTCCCTCCGGAAAAGGGAGAAGCATTGCTTCCGCCAAATACTAAGCTGGCAAATACTAGGCCGCCAGGAGCACCAGCTACTGTACGCCCAGCTTCCCTTAATCAGCTCCAGTATTTCTACAAACGCCCGAAGGAACGAAACACAATTAACAAATCCGTCCATAAACTAAAACTAAAATCTAAAACCGCCAGTTAAAAATAATGACCCATCCGATAAAAGAAAGACACAGCAGCAAGGGTCTCAGTCCAGACTCTGCTAATTGTAGAGAGGAAATGCAAACTCCCGCCATCCTTTTGTTCCGTTCCGATAGATTACTGAGTTTAATGTAACTTTATTTCTATTATTATGTAATATTATTCCTTCGACTAATTCTAATCATTCAGTTCAAATCCTCTTCACAGTACGTTAATTCAATTCATTAAAATTTATGCTTTAACCGAAAAAAATCTACACTACTACATAATATATTTGTGTATTTTTTTTTAATTTTTCGAGATCAAATCTATCTAAAAACCTTGTCAGTTATGCCAAAAAACATGGATAAAAATTTGGTTACGATTGATCGAGTAGTTTTTTCTTTCTTTTTTTTTTTTGTTGTTTATCTGAACAAACAAAAACCCTCTTCCTCTTTATATAATGTTATAGATTACATATCTCATGTCAATATAAGATAAATTAGAAATATAAAGACAAATTATAAGATAAAAGATACAAGATTTTGGAACCTCGATACAATTATAAGAACAAGATCTTTTATAAATGTATTCTTTTATACATTTATAAAAGAATATAAATGTATAAAAGATACATTTATATTTAAAATATAAGTTAAAAGATGTATATGGATTTTAACACAAAATCCATATTAATTATTTAAATACACACATAAAATAATTTAAAAATAAATACTTTTTTAATAAAAATAATTCGCAATTTAGAAGTCGCTCTTGAAAATTATTTTCAGCGCTTATTTATGTAATAATAAATTCAATGCAGATAAATCATGTTTTTTTTATTTTTTTTTTTTTATTTTTTGGTCTTCAGCCTTTTGACTGGTTTGATGCAGCTCTCCAAGATTCCCTATCTAGTGCCAGTTGTTTCATTTCGGTATACCTCCTACATCCTGTATCCCTAACAATTTGTTTTACATATTCCAACCGCTGCTTGCCTGCACAATTTTTCCCATCTACTGTTCCTCCAATATCAAAGCAACTATTCCAGGATGCCTTAATATATGATCTATAAGTCTGCCTCTTCTTTAAACTATATTTTTCCAAATGCTTCTTTTTCATTGATTTGCCGCAACACCTCTTCATTTGTCATTTTATCCACCCATCTGATTTTTAACATTCTCATGTAACACCACATTTCAAAAGCTTTTAATCTTTTCTTCTAAGGTACTCCGATCGTCCAAGTTTCACTTCCATATAAAGCCACGCTCCAAATATTTACTTTAAAAAATGTTTTCCTGACTTTTAAATTAATTTTTGATGTAAGCAAATTATATTTCTTACTGAAAGCTCGTTTCGCCTGTGCTATTCGGCATTTTATATCTCTCCTGCTTCGCCCATCTTTAGTAATTCTATTTCCCTAGTAACAAAATTCTTCACCTCGATAATCTTTTCTTTTACTATTTTTATATTCAGTGGTTCATCTATATTATTTCTAATACATTTCATTACTATAGTTTTATTTTTGTTTATTTTCATGTGGTAATTGTTGCGTAGGACTTCCTCCATGCCATTAAAAATATCTCATAAACCTTTTTTACTTTCTGCTAAAATTACTATATCGTCAGCAAATCGTAGCACCTTTATTTTTTCACCTTGCACTGTTCCTCCGGTGCTAAATTGTTCTTGAACTTCATTAACTGATAGTTCTATGTAAAGATTAAAAAGACAAGGATGTTCCTTATCCTCGTTACAGGATAAGGAACATCCTTGTCGGACTCCCTTTTTTTATTACCGCTTCTTTTCTATGTTCTTCGATTATTACTGTTGCAGTTTGGCTCTTATAAATGTTAGCAATTGTTCTTCTCTCTCTATACTTGAACCCTAAATTTTTTAAAATGCTGAATATTTTATTCCAATCTAATTATCAAATCCTTTTCTAAATCTATAAATGCCATGTATGTTTTGTTTTACTTTAATCTTCCTTCTACTATTAATCTGAGTGCTAAAATTGTTTCTCTTGTTCCTATTCTTTTCCTGAAACCAAATTGGTCTTCTTCTAACACTTCTTACACTCTCCTCTCAATCCTTCTGTACAGAATTCTAGTTAAGATTTTTGACGCATGAGATTTAGTTAAGCTAATTGTTCTGTATTCTTCACATTTATCTGCTCCTGCTTTCTTTGGAATCATGATAATAACACTCTTT
>JAAAKQ030104060.1:3517-14289 GCA_010016005.3 Zanna intricata
TGATATGCCAAAAGTTACAGACGTAATAAATTTAAAATTTTACTAGGTTGGAGTAATTTTATAATTTTTTTTTTTTCAGATAATAATCTTAACTAACATTATTTGCAAAAATATTTTTTAATATTGTTTTTTTATAAACTGAAAAACATTTTTATTAAATCAAGCCAACTTTAGAAAAAGAAACTGAATGATTATTATTTAACAGAATCGATCCTTCTAACACTTAAGCGGTAAGACACAATTTTGTATTTAAAAATCAAACTGTTCCTGAGTCACTCAACACAATAGATAACGAAACGCATAGAAATGTAATTTTTAACTACAATCTTAGCATTTTTCAACTCGGTAATTACTAAGTGTCAAATACAAAAATCTTGGAGGAAAAGGAGTAGCGTCGTCTTTTGACTGATAATAATACTTTCTGTTACATACTGCATAATAGAGAGGATGGATTATACCACGAAATATAAAAAGAAAATTTAAGTATTCATAGCTTTTTATGAGATGAATGAATTGTAGCGTGTGTGAAAAATGCCATGCATGACCGGGATTCGAACCCGGGACCCCCGGATGAAAGGCCGAGACGCTACCACTCGCGCCATGGAGGCCGGCAACTATTTAAAACTACTTTTGAGGGCTCAATTTGTTTAAAATATTAATAAACATATAAATCGGTGTATAAATGTAAAAATAAAGAATAAAAATATTTCTAATACGACTTGCAATTTCCACAATTAAAAAAAGTAACTCATTTTAAATTAATATTAGACTTTTATCGCTACTATAAATTATTGTTATTATTATTATTTTAGTACAATAGTCTACTTAAAAAAAAAAAACAAACATTATTTTCATATTTATTGCTTATTCATTTATTATTTAAGGCCATGTAGAAAAAAAAAATACTTCTCTACCTCTTAACTTAGTTAAAAAATTTAAAAAAAAATCCCTTTCGGCACGCCAGAAGGCAGAGGTAGATATCACCACTGCTAAGTCGACATCCAGAGTATGGACGCCGTATAATCCTAGCAACAGGGATGATGTATATAATGATTTATGTTCATGATTGAATGGAATACGCTCCTGATGTGGCAAGAATGGTGGTTTCGACATGTATGATTGGTTTTTTCGTGGGCCACGGGATATACATGGAGCTGGACGGTTTTGCCGCCTTTTTGAGCATATGGAAGAAACTACTTTGCTACAGGTCGTTGTAGTGGTGCTGTGAGTAAGTGTAGTTCGTGAGAAATCTGTACTATTACGGATATGAATAGAGGAGCATTACTGGGTGTGATTCGGGGCAGGAGGGAAATTAAAAAAAAAACCGAACCATCGGGGAGGATTTCGCTTGCTGGATCCTCCTCCCATTTGAGTGGGCTATTTTAAAAAGTAAAGGAAGATCCGACCGATGAGCCGACCTGCCATGCCGGTAAATGAGAAGAGCCGTTAGAGTAGGAACACCCCCCCCCGCATTGAGTTATGCTTAAATGAGGATCCGATGCGGGGGAGTAGATTTAAAAAAAAAAAAGAAGGGGATAAAAAAGATTTTCCCCTTTAAATTAAGAGAAATATCAAATTTACTCAAAACGACAATGGCTGCAATTGAAAAAGTTTCACATGTTTAGCATACGACAAGTCTCACCTTCTTACAATTCCAGCAACATTTTGGTCATCCCTTGCCGTACGGATTGGTCATATCAAAAATTTTTTTTCAGACAAAACTGTTAACAACCACTTTAAAGATTCAATACTATGCCTAAAAAAGGAGGCATGATTTTTTTTTGTCCTTGAAATCCCACTTTTTCCACCCCCTGGGCCCGATGGTCAGTGATATCAAAAAACATTATTTAGATAAATTTTCGGGCCCTTATCACAATAATAATAGGAACTTTAAACAAATTCGAAACAATACTTATTAAGAAAGTTATAGCGATATTTTCTTTTTGTTTTTCGAAAAAGGCCCCCATTTCCACTCCCAACGTCCGATTTTGACCATTAACGAACTCGACCGAGATTTTGGGTTGTTATACGTATGAATATGAAAATGATTGGCGCAAAATTACGGCAGTTAAGGTGTCCACAAGAAAGTGAAATATGTATGTATATATATATATAAACTTTTGAACTGATGGTGGTTTTGGGGGGTGTTTGGGATATGAAACGCGAACATATTTCGAAATTTTCCGAAAGTCGAATCATAACAATAGGTAGCTTTCTTAAGATATCTACCTAAAATGACAACTGCAACTTACAAATTTTACTTTAACAACTTTGCAAAGTTTCAAATTCCAATTTATCAGACACATCTTTATACCAGCTCTGCTGTTTATCAATTTATTATTATTGGCGCGAGTGGTAGTGTCTCGGCCTTTCATCCGGAGGTCCCGGGTTCGAATCCCGGTCAGCATGGCATTTTTCACACACACGCTACAATTCATTCATCTCATCATCTGAAGATATACCCCTAATGGTGATTCCGGAGGTTAAAAAAAAAAAAAAAAAAAAAAAAAAAAAAAAAAAAAAAAAAAAAAAAAAATTATTATAGTGTTAGAAATACTGAGATAAATAACCAAATTGGATTGTATATTATTATTATTACTTTTAAAAAAATAATAAGTTATAGTTAAAAAAGCAGCAATTAATCTAAAAATTAACTTACATTAAAAATACTCTAGAAAAATAAATTATATAAATAAAAAATATAACTCCTAATTTTTCTAAATGAAAAATACAAAATAACTAAATACTACACAACACTTAATAATTAAAATAAAATTATTCACAAATAAAAAAAATCACAGACTAATTAAGCAAAAATTAATAATAGTTATGATTAAAAAAATCATAAATAAGTCACTCGTAAAAACTCGTTCGCGCAGTTGTGCTTACGCACGGATCGTAACGGTATGTTTGAATAAAAACAAACTGACCAAGTATCTAACTATCCAGACTCGACTAAGAAACATACTGACATATATTGCATTCTAAATTTGGCCACCCACACTCAACTAGTAGAGATGTTGGGATAAGATATAAACATTGGCACATCAAACCTTTTAACCCTGAGCCAACTTACATTTGCTATACTTCTGTCATGTGTGTGTGTGTGTGTGTGTGTGTGTATGCATATATATAAGTAAGCGTTTGAATATTAAGAAAATTATGTGAAGGAGTATGGTAACATTGATTTGCTAAGAGGGAGCCGGTCAGTAGTTGCGGGGTGGTAGTTATTAGTTGGAAGTTAATAGAGTTAATAAAAGTTTTAATGATTCTGTTGTTTAAATTTAAAAATTGATGTAATAATTATAATGGCTTACAGTAATAGTAACAAGAAAAACAACAAAATTACAATTTACAAGGTTAGCATTTAAAATTCTCCGCATAACACTGTATGTAAGTGTTTTAAAACGAATTATTATTGCGCAGCACCTCAACAATAAAGCAAACAGCTTAAAAAATCCAATTTGCAGTAAAATTTAAAAAAAAAAAAATAAATACAGTGAAATAAATGTTATGACAACATAAACCTAATTATCTACAGTAATAATAACGGAAATTAATAATAAATAATAAACTTAGTAACAAACACTGAAACGCACAGTGAATTACGAATGCACAACCTGTAGTTTTAGTTAAAGACTTCTCTTAAATGGTATGAAAACAATTAATTCTTAATCTATTTAACAAAATCAATTTTTTTATGTTTTTGGAAAACAATCTTGGAGAAAAGTATTTAGATCATTCATACTTTAAAAGGTTTAAGAATAAAATCATAAATAATATCGCTTTTTACGTTTGTACTATTTCTGAACATCATCGGCTTCATATAAAATATAAATCACTACTTCTGCAGAGAGGAGTCGCATCGTTAAATAAAATTAGAATTCTAATGATAGCTATCAGAGGGATAGTTAATTTAATGATGTGTTCTCACAGCATTATTAATTAATTTTATGCGTTTTTAAACATTTTTAATATGTAGGCATATGAAGTTGTGAAATAATATAAAAAGCTACGAGAATATTATTAAGCGATTATTTTATCATCAGTTTAGCGATTACTTAAATAACTTTTTAATTTAATAGATTAGTATCAGATTTTGATCAATAAAAACATAAATAATTAAGGTCACTGTTTATATTAATAATACAGAGAACAACAGGAAATGATATGTAATCCTTGAAAAAGAAAAGAACAGTAAATCATCATTTTAGCAAACTTTTCTGTAATTAATAATGAAATCACGTTAAGGGTAACTTTTTAAATGATTTCTCACTACCATGCATAAATGTAAATTTCTGTTTTCAAGAAAATGTGTATATGAGTGTGTGTTATAGGTGAATCAAAAGTAAGGAAACCCCTTAACAACTTTAAAACCGTTTCATTTAGATTACTATAACTTTCAGGATAAGATATCGGACAACAACTTTACCTATTGACAAGAAAGAATTTAAACCCCCTTCTTGGAAAGGTAGCCCAGGGGTTGTAACACAAATATTTTAAATGGTAACACCCTTTGTGCGATACATCATTTTTAATATCTCTTTAGCAAGAAAAATACTATAAATAAAATGTTGGTACAATGTGTGTACCCAAAATGACAGGAGGGTAAAGATTGGATTTTCAAAATTACTAAATTTAGTAAAGTTGAATTAATAAAATTATATAAAAAGAAAAAATAAACTGAATTAAAATAAAAGTTAATCTAATTTAAATAAATTTATTTTGAAGTAAATTTTAATTTTAAAAATTATTATTTTTTTACATAAAAAAAATTGTTTCTTTCCAATTTAATGAATAAATAAATAAAAATATTATCACCTAATCATGCTGAGCTGCTGATCATTGATGGTTTATTGTCATCGTTGAAAAAATGAAGTTTATTTTATCCTTGTGTAATATGCCATTTATAATGTTTCATTACACTGTTAGTTTCTTATAAGAATTTGTTGTGATCAGCTGGCTAATTGATTTTGTTTACCTTTATCACATTTGTTAGCCACTTTTGTTATTTACATCTTTTTTTTAGCTATTTTGTAATTGTTTTTTACCGATTAATTTTTTCTGTACTACTTCCTTATGTTGCTATCAACATATCAGTGAAAAGGACTGGATCACACTTTTAACAAAATGGGCTTTGGTGACAGTAAGATTATATAATGAAATTTTTGAATTGTTTAATGCGACATTTAATAATTGTAACCCCATTTCAAAAGGTATAGTGTCAAAAACAATCAAAAAGGGGAGGTTGAAGGAACAGGGAACATTAGTGATAGGGAAAAACCAAGGAGACCTAAATCTGCAATAAATAATAATAAATCATTAGAGATTGTGCAAGAATTTATTGAGATTCCTCATTCCTCAACTTGAACAGCAGCATAACAACTTAACATTAGCCAAAGTCAGCGATTTGAACATTAAAAAATAAAAATTTCAAACTCTTCAGAATTCATCTGGTATAGAAACTTAATGAAGATTATTAACATTGAAGAGTTGTGAAAAATTAGGAAGAACAATATTTGTACAGATATTAATTTATTAAACAACTCAGTTTTTAGTGATGAGGCTAGATTATCTTAAATCACCATAATTGTCAAAACTGGACAGATATTAATTCACACTAGTGTCATAAGGCGCGTACACAGTATCCATCAAAGTAAATGTATGGGCATTGGTGGTGGACTTTTGTTAGGGCCTATATTTATTGATGGAAATTTAAAAACAGTAAAATATGAGGCTTTGATTCTCGATGATATCATTCCATACATTCAAAATGTTGGCCCCAACTTCAAAAAAATTTGGTTTCAACAATATGGTGCCCCGCCTCATTTGGTCTTAAGATTCAAAAAATTTTATAAACATTTTTTTCCTGGAAGATGGATTGGCTGAAGGGTTCAAATAGGATGACGAATGAGATCATCTGAATTGTCACCGATGGATTACTCTGTATGGGGCTGATTAAAAAAAGTATTTTTAATTGTATAAGCCCCAAGATGTAGATAATTTATAAAGTAGAATTTGAGAATCAACACAAAATATTACTATAGAATCACTGAATAGTGCAGTATCATCCTTTTACAACGAACTGGCAAACTGTCAAACAACAGAAGGAGGTCATTTCGAACATTTATTAAAATTAAATGTAAGTAAATAGGCAAACGTTGTACTCGATAAATAATTTCTTCTTTTTTTTTTTAAAATCGATAATATCCATTTAATCAAATCTTTATAAATTTATTTATTTGCGATAACAGTTCCTTAAAATATCAATGTAATTTTTTCAAAATCTAAAATTCATCCTGCAGTCATTTTGAGGATAGACATTGTACCAACTTTTTATTTAAATCGTTTTTATTTCCTTAAAGAGAAACCTTTAAAATTATGTATCACACAATGGGTGTTACCGATTAAAATATTAAAGTTACAATCCCTAGGCCAACTTCCCAAGAAAGGGTTGAAAATCTATTTCTCATCAGAAGATAAAGTATTTGATTGAAACCTTATCCTGAAAATTACAGTAATCTATGTGGAACAGTTTTAAAGTTGTTGAGGGGTTTCCATACTTTTGAATCATAGTATATAAATATAATTCCAGTCCACACTAACTCAAGAACCAAGTAAATGATCTGATAATTTAAAATAAAGTTTCTTGTTTAATAACTAATATCTGAATTACATGATAATTTTATTCGGAAAAACAAGTTCAACAAGGCTTGCTATGACAAGTTAAATAAATTTAATTAAGAATTAACTGATTAATAATGAAAAAAAAAAAGTGTAGAAAAATATGAACAACATGCAATCTAAATAACATTACAAAATACAACCATTTACATGCATTTATTTAATAGCTTTATCAATAATGACCGTTTTAATAAGTACTACAGAAGTCCAATAAAACATATAAAAAATACATTTTATGTAGAAATAAAACTAATTTTAGAAAAATTACAAAAATCATAGAAAAACTAATTTTAAATCAGTTTATCACACTCAAAAGTTTATGGTTTATTTTTAAAAATATTTTCAAAAGATGAACATTATTGCTATATACAAATAGCGACTTATTTGGAGACAAAAATAACAAATAAAATGCACATTCATAAAAAAAAAAAAAAAATAATACACCTTTGTTTACCAAGATAAATTCTATTGGCTACATGTAGTTCACAAATTGAAATAAAAATTACAACACAGATTGAAAATAAATTGTGTACAATACCTTTCTTATCGATCGCTAACTGAGCAGTACAGTATGATGATGAGTTTGTCGCTGTATTGTAGGCTCTTGCTGTATAGCTTCCAGCATCACTGTCTTTAACATCATTTATCTCTAATCGGTGACTAGAATCAGATGATACAATCGTAAACCGATCCGACTGGCCTTCAAACGATAAAGGTTTGTTATCTTTCAACCACATCACCTTAACATTTTCATCTACTTCACACTCGAATATAGCTCTTTCACCCACTGAAACATAAAATATATGAAGGAACTTCAAAAGGAAAGTTTTTAATTGTAAAATTTTCATAGGGAAGTTTTTAAGTGTAAATATTATAATTCAATTTTTTGCTGGCAAACATTTTATAATAGCACACATATATATCAACTACGCATAGTATGTAAAATATCTGAAATAATTGATTTTTAGCTGAAACAAAGACAGTGAGAAATTGCAAAAATAAAAATCCATAAAATATCTAACTTTAGACCCATTTTATATCTAAGATAATACAAAACTTGGATAATTGGTGAAAAAAATTGTTATATTGTTAAAAAATATATATGTAATAATGCAAATAAGTATTTAAAAAAACCGTAATATATATTTTTGGTGTTTATTTATTAAACGGATGTAATTTCAACTGTATTTTCTGTTTAAAAATTATAAATAAATTAAACGTTACTGCCCAGGACAAGCAAAAATAAAACTGAACTGATACCAGAGTAAAATAATTATTAAAAACCAACAAACATGTCTGCGTAACATCTACCCAGAATAATTATGAAAAATGGACAAAAAATTGTTAAACAAGTTTTTATTTCTTTTCTTATACTCATTTTTACAGTCAGAGGAATGGAATTTAATATTACTTCCACATTTCATGTTGTAGTGGAGATCATTAAAGCAACCATCTCACATACTCTACACAGCCACCTGACTCCAACATAAAATGTAGAAGTAATATTGAACTGTACATCGCTGATTAACTTACAGTATCCCAAAAAAAATTGCTGTAAGAAAAGAAAGAAAAACTTGTTTAACAATTTTTTGTCCATTTTTCATAATTATTCTACGTATATGTGTACAAGTGGTAGAACGATAATTTACATGTTTTTAACACATTTATGTGGTCAGCTTCGATGTATTCCTGTTTCCTTTAGCTAAGCACATTTTTCACTAATATCTGAGAACGACAAATTTTTCAAAATAATTACAAGGCAAGAAGCATTTCTTTTTTATCATTTTATGGAATACCATCATTAAAATTTTATAATAAAGTAATTTTTAAATTTTGCCTCTTTTAGTGTCCCCTCTTTGTCTTTCTGGAAGGTTCTGGATTCTAATCCCAGTAAAGTATAACATTTTTAATAGGTTACAAAATTCATCTTTTGTAAGTAATTTTAAATGAGATTTAGCCTTTACTAACTAAAGTAAATTAAAAAAAATTATTAAAATAACAACTCTTATAAACACAGTCATACATTAATACAAGAATTTAACATTTTTTTATGTCTATTATACTTAGAATAAAGCTAAAAAGGAATTCTGAAGCGACTATTTTATGTAATGTAAAGATTACTTTAAATGCCAATGAATCAAAATGTATGACCTAAAGAATTCAATTAATTTATTTCCAGTATAAACTGATACCTTAGAAACAAATACAATGCTTCCAGATGAAAATTTTTTTCCTCACTTTAAAATTAGGTAATTTGCCAGTTCCATCTTCATTTTAACCATCTTTTCCAGGGTTTTTCAATATCTTTACTACCTACTCGTTGACAAACCTGTTTTCCATATTGGTCACCTTCCATTCCAAACTGAGGGGGGATGATGATATCTTATTGTTAATTTTTTCCATTCATGTAACATATATCAATTTCATCTCTTACATTTTTATTCCAGATCCACCTTATTATTGTTTATCTTTCTCAGTAACTTCAACTAAATAATCTGAGAATGTGTATCTATTTGCATAATTCCTGACATCTTTGTCATCTCTTAATACTGACATATCCATCATCTATAAAATTTTATCAATGTTTCTTTCCTTACTCTTTGAATGTTTTAAAATACATGTATTGTATGTAACTGGTACTTAATTTAACTCTCATACTATATTATATAATCATATTTATTACTTACAAAACATTTCAAATAACTGAAGTGAGACATTGGCTCACCGATTTTATTTTCAATTACAATTCTCTTCTTTGAACATGTAAGAACAAGACCGGTATAGTGGAGCTGGGTAACACAGTACGCTGAATAAATCAGTATAAACCAATTAAGAAAGTAGTAGAAAATATAATAATCGGAGAAATCCAGAAAGGAATAAAAAGGAACCCTTTTAGTAAACTAACAGGTCCTTTTAATAATCGTCTTTTGTTATGCTGCCCGCACAGATGGTTGTACCATAGAAGAGATCTGGTTTGATATTTTATAGAAATGCACGAGTCCAGTCTGGCAGGTAAAGTGGATAGAAGTATAAAATAACTCTGAGAAGAGCTGCTCAGTTCAGTTCTATGAGGAGTGGCTGCAAGATGAGATGTTACGAAGTCAGTCAGCGAGGCATTGTGGGAGTTGTGTGAGTTAAGCAAACCAGGCCTGTGAGATGTTATGATGTCAGTCAGCAAGGAAAGTCTGCAGTGTGAGTCTGCGAGATGAGTGTGAGATGTCAATCAGTGAGGAATTCTAGGAGTTGTGTGAGTACGGCAGAGATCTGTGAACCAGGCCAATGAGATGTTACAATGTCAGTCCAGCAAGGAGAGTCTGTGAGATGAAAGTGTGAGATGTCAGTCAGGGAAAGCATTCTATGGGATGACAGATGAAGGACCGAACTTCCAGTGTGAATTAAAGTTCAATATGATTAAGGTGACGCCACTAGTAATTCCAGTTAACAATGTACAAAATTTCATTCATAAACTGTTAGGGTAGTTTTATTGTGGACAGCAAAGTTATTTGACAGTCAAAGAACTTTATTCTTGCCTTATCTAGTATACTATTATTTATTAATACAAGAATAGTAGTAAAAAGGATTAAGTAACTGTGCTTTATTTTTTGATGGTCTGAATTTTGGTTTTCTATTCATATATCTGGAATAAATCCTGAAAAATAATTTAAACTCTGTTTTGCATATAATCTATGGTTATTATTACTATTTGATGTGTGATATTATGATTGTTTACTGTTTTGATTATGTCATGTATTATGCTATATGTTTGTATGTAATCTCTGTTTATTATTACGATTATTATCTGTAATTATGATTATCACTATTGAAATATATGACTATTTGATGTGTAATATGAGAATTGTTTACTGTTTTGATTATGTTATGTTTTTATGTCATTTATTAATTGTATGATAATTTGGTTGTTAATGACATGTAATGTTATTATCATTCACTACTGCTATTAGTATTAATATTACCTTCATTATTATTATGGTTGTAATTGCTATTCCTAATATTTGGTTGTTTACTAATTATTTATTACTGTCATTATTATTATTACTTCACAGTCTTCTTCAACCGGAAAATATACC
>JAAAKQ030104071.1:0-14288 GCA_010016005.3 Zanna intricata
TATACAAGGACCTTCCCTTAGGCGTGGTGTCCCATTCACGCTGCCATGCTTCCATCGCGAGGCCGTTAAGCCTCCTCTTCAGGCCGGGAATGGGCGGATGGTGCCTTGAATCGATACACAAGTACCAACTCAGTCGTACGTTCCAATGCCGTCGCCATCTCACTGGCCTTACTTTCGTTCTGTCACGTATCGCCTTTAAACATATGACCGTTTGCCCGGCATGCAAGATAAATTCAATTTAACAAATCAATGACTACGAGGCGCTCAACCCTAAATAGCGTTTCATGGGCTTTAACGAGAAGAACGGCGCGAAAAGGGTCCCTTATCTTTGGCCTATGGCACTGTCTGTAAACTAAACCTCAGTTCGATTTTTCAGCAAGTCCCGTGCTCGCTTATAACCAGGGCACTCGCCCGATGTGTCAGGGCCTTCCCGACCTGTTATTGATGCATATAGGCATCCCTACATCCTTGTTAACTAGATAGGCTTTCATATAATGTCTATTCTTACTGCAATATGAGCAAAGCTCATTGCAGTTTGTAGTGAAATGCTCTTTGCAAGTTTTAGCCGCATACTCTAGACCAGAACATCGAAAACACGGCTAACTTACAAAAAATCCCTGACCTTGAAAGCCTGGAAGTCGACAAAAGCTCAGCCGTTTTCAAAAATGATAGCCTTCAGTCGCTTATCGCACCCAATCAGTTAGTGGACTGCTTTGCCTTTTTCCAACCTTAAAGACTTCTTTAAATAGGTCTTTGAACTCGTCTGCAGAGTACGATGTATTTTGTGACCCGGATCCAAAAAATCAGTTTTCAGGTTTTTATCATTTTGGGTCAATTTGATCCTTTTCGTTTTTGTGAGCACGGTTTTAAAACCTTCACAAATTATAGGTAACAGTATCAAAGTGGTAAATAATAGTCTTAAGCAGTCGATGTAGTCACAACTCAATAACTATATGAAAATAAGGAAGAAAAAACAAATAAATGTGTTTATTTAATGTATTTATTGAAACAATAAAAAATATCTCGAAGTATTTTAAAAGTATACATGATACTAACATAACATGAAATACAAAAAACACAATACAAGAAGTAATATTATTTAAAAAAATCATTACTTTAATGGAACATCCTTTCTTTCTTAACTAAATCTGAAAAGTCGTCCTTCTGATGTACTTGCTGCAACAGTTTTCTGTTAATCTACATTTCAAACTCCTCTTTCATCATCCTTCTTCTCTATCAAGTATCTTCTTTCATTCTTCTTCATTTAGTATACATGTTTCACCATCATACAATACTAGCTCTATTAGTACATTCCTTAATTCTTTTTTTTTTTTGATGATCCACAAAGTAATCAACTCCAACTCCTCCAATTAAAAGCTTCCTGTAATTCATTGTTGCTGTAATTCTACCTTTGTAATACAACGCGGATCCTCATTTCATGTGTTTTTTAGATATCTGAATCGTTTTACCAGCTGTATTATCTTCTCACGTTCAGTTTATATTTACCATATAACAATTCCTTCTATTACCACACACACCCTTGATCTTCTATTCCATACTTTTCTTATTCAAAATTTCTCCTTTTCTCATTCTATACTCTTCACACTAAAAAAAAAAAAAAAAAAAAAAAAAAACCAGAAAAAATTGCATAAAAAAAATTAAAACAGTTTGATCCACAAAAAAGAAAACAGAATATATATATTTTTTAGAGGTGGTTGGGAATAAATATTAAGAATAATTTTTCTAATAGTATTCTTATTTAGTTAGCTAAAGCTTAATAAATTTGATTAAGTAAAATTTTCTCTAAACCTAACATCCCTTTCAATAAGAAAAAGAAAATTTTCAAAAAAATACTTTTCTAAATTTTAGGTCCAAGGTTTATAATTTTATAAGATTATAGACATTTTTGATAACTCTATGCTAGAAGTATAAAAGTAAAAAAAAAAACAAAAAATTGAAAAATATCTAAACTGAAGACAGATAAAGTAAAAGAAGAGAAAATTACTAATTTTAAGAGGTGGGGGATTGAATTTTTGAAATTTATTTTTAGATGATTCATATACACATATGCAATGAAGTAACAAATTTAGTTTAATGAAATTTTCTCGAAAATTCCTCTGAAAAAAATCGAAATTGTTTTTTTCGCGATATCCATCCATTCCCTTAAAAAATGTTAAATGAAATAATAATATTTCAAAGTCCTGTGTATAGAAATATTTGAGCCAATTTGAAAATAAACTCAACTGAGATATAAGGCCAATAGCAGTGCTACATACTACATACATATGTTTTTTTTTTCTTTGTCAAAATGAACTTGTTGGACCTAAAACGTAAAGATTTCCAGACAAGCCGTTACCCCATTTTTGAGCAAATTCAATTGTTTCTTATGGTTTTTGAGCTGGGAAATCGAAAAAAAATAGGCCCCAGAACTGTATCTCTCTTAGTTTCTAAGATATCCCATGTAAAACACCAAAAATACGGTCAAAAAACACTTTTTTTTTTTTTTACATTTGACGTACAATAACGTTGTTAGATTGGCAATAAATCATACATTTTTTAAACATATATTGTAGAGAATTTAATTATAAGAAGATTGATGTAAATAATGTCAACAGAAAACAAATAAAATTTTAAATATGTCGACTCTTATTAACAACAAAAAAGATTAATTTTTAACAGATTGAAAAAACTTTTTCGTTATCTGCAGTAGAAAATAACTGGAGGAAGAAAGAATAATTAGTGTTTTTTTATGATATTGAAAAAACTCAAAAACCATAAGAAACAATTGAATTTGCCTCTTAGTTGACCTTCCCAGAATTTCAGTAAGCCTTAATTTACCCGGAGGAACAGAAACTCAGGCGAAATCTTTCACTCTGTATAACTCGCTAACGAAGCGCTTTCGGACCTATATTTATATGAACTGTTTTCTTATTTTTAGCCTCTAGAATGAGTTGTCAATGTATTGTCCTATCCTCCTGAATCACTCTGTATTTTAGCTATATTTGCCAAAAAAGTAGAAAGGATTAAGTTCAACAAAATTATTTGTACAGTATACATTATTCATTTTTTTATTTATTTTTATTTTTTACTATCTTTTTATTTAAAATAGTGTACTGCATGTCTAGTTTGAAAAAGTAAGTGAGAAATTATTTTAATACATGCGCTGAAGTTGGTTGTTTTTTAAACTATAGGCAAAATAAAAGCCATAAAAATGATGGAAAGTGTTTCATTGAGAGACTGAAGAACCATTCGGAATAACGGGTACAGTGTATTTATTTTACTAACTGAACATAAGCATTGCTAAAACATAAAACATATAAACTGACCCGTTTGGGGCACTCATTTTGTTACCGCATTCGTCTCCATAAATATTTAGAAAACACGTGGTTTTCCAGCAGCCGGCGAGCTATTTCCACTCATTCACTCACCAACACAACAATACGGCTAAACAGATATCGTCATACATTGTCGAGTGTTTTAACAGGGGACATAGGACGCCTGTATTATGCGTTACCGTATTTCAACCCTATTTTCCTCTCCTCTTACTCTTTCCCACCTTCTCTTTACCCATCACCATCGACCGCACGATGTTCCTGTCGTATTATGCTCATTCCCTATCCTTTAACCGACTCTCTAAATAAACCATACTCACACTCTAATGACCCATTTCTCATTAACGTAACCTATACTGTTACGTATAGCTTAGGGTTGAACTGATATGCACTCTAGCGACTGACTGACGGACTAATTTAACTGCTAAAAACGGTAATAATTAGTAGCTTTAAAAGGGTAATAAATAACGAAGTACTTAATTTTTGTTTTGTTTTTTTTTATTATTATTATTTTCTTCTTTTTTTTTTAATTTAAGCATACACCTACCGACAAATTATAGATGTTTAAAAAAATTAAATTAAACTGTAGACATTAATTGTTAAAAGTGACGCCTGTGTCGCATCTAATTTTTCGTTTACATTTACGCTCTTTCTTCTTTTTCTTTATTAATTGCTGTATAAAAAAAAAAAAAAAAAAAAAAAAACAATTTAGTAACTTATTAATTTTGTTTTAATTTATATTAACTAAAATTTCAAAAAAATATGTTGAATATTCAGAGTGATTCAGGAGGAAAGGGAAATAATTTGGAAGCTGATTAAATTATATTCGTTATTTATAGCTGTTTCTAGTAAAGTAAATTTAGATTTTAAAAAATTAAAGTAACTTTAAAAAAGTTACTCTATGGTTTATGTTGTATTAATGTAATTAAATATTCGAAAATTCCACTATTGATATCGATGCACTTTTTAATTCGTTTCCTGTCGCCAATCTAATGATATCTTCACGTTCCTTGATGAGGGCAGAAGCATTGAGAATCTGAAATATTTGTTC
Organism: Zanna intricata; assembly: GCA_010016005.3. NCBI lineage: Eukaryota > Metazoa > Arthropoda > Insecta > Hemiptera > Fulgoridae > Zanna > Zanna intricata. The sequence continues at coordinate 4,384 of JAAAKQ030104071.1, forward strand.
GTTACGCATACCTGCTTTTTGCTTGTATATTATCCCCGTAAATAGTAATCTAAAGGAGTAAGGACTGATGGTCTAGCCAATTTATCAGCCCTCTACTTCCAATCCATTTAACAATAAATTTTTCAAGTAAGAATTGTCTTACTTCATTCGTGAAATATGTTGGTGTTCCATCAAGTTGATATAATTCATTTCGTTTCTTTTTGCCAATGAGAAATTTTCAACCACTGTAAGAGATTCATTATTTAAAAATTCCAGAATAATTTTTTCCCGTGACCCTTTGTTCTAGTATAAAAGGATTGGCCTCCAGTGGCGTGAATGATAGCTTCTCGGCCTTTCATCCGGAGCTACCGGCTTCGAATCCCCCACCCAGGCATAGCATTTTCAAACTCTACAAAATTACAATTTAATCTCATCCTCTGAAGCAATACCTAAAGATGGTCCCCGAATTACAGCAAATAATAAAAATAAATATAAAAGGACCTATTATTTACAGTCGTTCAAAATTTTTACAAATTCGGGCGTTTTAGATACATTTTCAGATTTTTTTCGTTTTACTGGGCATAATTTTTAAGTGATTTTGATGAAACCTGGTAAGATGTTGTAAACCTAGTAGAAATAGAATTCTATTGATTTTTAAACTAACCGGTTCACAGGCACTGGATTTATAGCTGGTAAAAGCAGGGTTTTTGATTATGTTTTCAAAGTTTCAGAAATCTGCCCTTCTGACACATTTACTGCGACAAATTTTTTTTTATACAGCCTTACTTAAAATTTTAAATTTGAATAAATGTTTTTATAAAATCAACTTCAAAAAACTTCTTTTTTTTGTTTAACCTCCGGAACCATAATTAAGTATATCTTCAGAGGAATGAAATGAATGAATTGTAGCGTGTGTGAAAAATGCCATGCTTGAGCGGGATTCGAACCCGGGACCTCCGGATGAAAGGCCGAGACGCTACGACTCGGCCACGGAGGCCGGCAACTTCAAAAAACTAACTAAATTCTATTCTTCTTTAAATTTAGACGTTTTGAAATCTATACTAAATTAAAGGATTTTTTTTTATTTGAGGTCTATTTAAAAAAAACATGAAAAGAATTGAAAAACTACTATTTTTTGCGTTTTATTTTTGTCAGTTTTACTGTTATCTTTTAATGTTATTTTTTTTTAATTACTTGATTAAAAAAGAATCAGGGGGTACTGTTAAAAGAGGAGGAAGTAAAAAAACTGATTGTTGATCATAACATTGTTTTTGTAATGCGGTAAAAATATCATTTATTTTATTTGTAAACTTGATCACATTAAATATCAAACGGTATACGCAGATTTTAAAACACTGTTACACTGCATTATATTTCATTACTAGTATGTATGTAATTGCACTTTGAAATAAACTGTGAAAGAGTAATTTCATTTACAAATCTAATCTATTTTGCGCGCGCGCGCTTGTTTGTGTGTGTGTGTGTGTGTGTGTGTGTGTGTGTGTGTGTGCATTGTGTATATATTACGGATTTTTAATCAAATGTTATACAGTATACAATATACCCACTAAAACACGTTTTCATTATTTTTGATCATTCATTCACACATGAACATTAAACATTACTGTTTTAGTTTCCTCTTTATTTCTTTCTTTTTTTTTGTTTCCTTTTTCCCCATTTTGTTTACAAATCTACGTGAGTTTGATGAAGTGGTCTATATGCTTTTTTATAAACTTCGTTTCTTTTACATTTTATCTAATCTTCGTTCTTTTTTTTTTTTTTTGTTTTTTTTTTTTTTTGTTATTTCTATTTATTTTGGTATTTATTTATATTTCATGTAAAAGTTATTACTTTTTTTTTTTTTGTAGTGATTTGTTAATTTAAATCCTATTATGGCTGCACGTGTGTATCTATTTAACATATTTATATATAGGACAAGTTGACAAAAAAAAAAAAATAAATAAGAGTAATTTATTGCAAATTCAGAAATGTTTTTTTTTTTTTTTTTTTTTTTTTAATAAATTGATTCACCACAGAAGCTTACAAGAAAGACGAAAATAAAAATTTGTAGTGTATTAAAAATGATATGCCCTATTGAGATTCCAATCCAAGAACTCCAGATGAAAACCGGAGACCATTTCTTACTTCACCACGAATATAAGCGAAACATTTTTATTTTATTTTTTTATTTATTTATTTTTTTTTAAGGCCATAATGAATGAGAAGTATATTTTTCATTTTATACTACCATACATTATAAAATTATTTCAAATATTAATCGTTTTTTGAATATTTGTGAATTAATGAAAATAATTTAAGAGAAATTTCCCAACACACTAATTTCTGTATAATAGAAGTATAAACTAATTATGCTAATTTTTTTCTTTTGTGCTTAGTTCAGAGAGGTTGTGAGATTTTATGATCGGAGGCCCTTCTAACTTACGTATTCTACAAAAGGTTTTCCATACAAGGTTTACATACTAAAATTCTCAAACGATTTATCGTTTTGATTTTTCTCGTGCATCTTTAATCCAGGCAGGATCATGTTTAAAGTACAATGTGCAACGTTTAAATTCACTTTTATGTTAAGGTGTTTTTCTCATTTGTTTCTTCCTTTTGTACGTGAGGATACTGAGGTTATCCTCTTGTTATATTTTTCTTTATGCGTTTAATAACGTAGAAAACCTTAAAAATATATGTTTAAGTAGAAGTTAACTTAATTACTTAAACATATTTTGCTCAACTATGCGCATAAATTTTTTTTTCTTTATCTTTTATAATTAATTTTTAATTTTTTTTTTTACTTATGACGAAATCTATTTATTTATTTTTAATTCATGATTCTACCGCATGTCATATTTCTTTCCGCCGGCCGCCGTAGCTGAGTGGTAGCGTCTCAGCCTTCCATCCGTAGGTCCCGGGTTCGAATCCTGGTCAGGCATGGAACACACGCAACAATTCATTCATCTCATCCTCTGAAGATATACCTTAACGGTGGTTCCTGAGGTTAAAAAAAAAAAAATCTTTCTGTTAATTGTTCGAAGTAGTAAAACTTGCAATGATGTTATTTTTGTTTAATTCTATGGAGAATATACCTGACCAAAATGAAACATAAGTTTATTAATTTAGAAGGGGATGTATTTAATTTTTATATAGTTTCTCTCTTTCTTTATCTGTTTAGCCTCCGGAACTACCGTAAGATATTACTTCAGAGGATGATATGTATGAATGTGAATGTAGTCTTGTACAATCTCAGGTCGACCACTCCTGAGAAGTGTGACTAATTGAAACCCAACCACCAAAGAACACCGGTATCCACGATGTGGTATTCAAATCCGTATAAAAATTTTTATCTTTACTAGGATTTGAATCTTAGAACTCTCGACTTCGGAATCAGCTGATTTGCGATGTCGTGTTTTTTATACAGTTTTTGGCAATTTTTATACAGTCGTTGGCAATTTTCTGTGACAGTCCTGTTTGTTTGTATAAAATTAAATACTTTATTACAGTTTGATTGATCAAATAATTGACAATGATAAATTATTAAAAACAGTATTTCTTTATAGATTTTGAATCAATTAAGACAATCATGATGACATTACCGTTTAGTTAGGTTAGGTAATAGGGTAAACGAGAATGACGGTAAAGTAGAAGAAGAACAATTGAGGGGATCGTTTTTGGGGAAATTGAAGTGGTGAATACGATGTCGAGTTGTGGAAAGGGGTAGAAAATACGATCGGGGAGGGACGAAGAGATGATGATGAAGAGGAAGAAGAAGAATAAAGATCCCGCATTGTCTTAACCTGGCTTAAGTGAAAGCGAAACTATAACAAACCGAGTCGAGTCGCGTTGAATGAGTAGACTAAAGTAAAGACAATAATTAACTTTTCACAGCCAGCTCGGCTACCACAAAGGAAGCAATTACAATATTCTATTCTCCTTACTTCGATCTACTACCATCATCATCATCATCATCATCAACAGCAAGTCACGCCGACATCTTCTCCCTCCTCACTCCCAACTATAGCGTCTCCCATTTACCTCACCTACCTATCTTTTACGTCTTCACCATTTTACTTCTTCTATGTCTTGTCATGAGAAATTGCAAATTAACAACAACAATGTCTTCTTGCTTTTCTTCAGGCCTACCATCATTTTTAACTAAGCTTACCGTACCATATCGTATTTTCTTATCCCTTCTTCATTAGTCATCTGTTATTCTTATTGTTATTATTATTATTATTATTAATTAAATTAGGGTATACTACTTTTTAATCAACTTTTTCCAACCACCAACCACTTTTTTTATTATTGTTTATTTTTAACTTCTTTATTTGATGGAAAAAAAATGATTGAATAATATATCGTTATTTTAATAACTGAAAGTCAATTATAGTATGATTTATCATTTTTAAAACTTTAAGATATGTGGTTTTCCGTATATAGATTTCTATAGTTAATAGTTTTATATAGATTCTATATCTGTAGTTTATTAGATTATAATATTTCTTGCGGAATAATCTTAATTAGATTTTTTTTTATTGTACACCTTACGTTAAATACGAGGAGTACGTTTACTCACGCCCTACAGGGTCTTTGAAGGGTGTATCGGGCTCGAAACCAGGACCTAGCCGTCCTAGCTTAGCATAAAGCTAAGTGGGCACTATAACATGGAATCGTGGTATCCATTAGCAGTGTTGCTCCTACCCCCTACCGACTAAACCTCCCTACCGTTTACCAGGAGCGACTGGAATCGCCTTTCGGTATGTCATCAGCCAGCCCTGGAAGTCCTGGCAGCAGTTTAAACCTAACATTTTACCCTTCCTGCTTGGGCTCCTGCAGTGGAGCCCCCCTTCCTTCGTGGTCCTCCTGGTCTCATTGAGGCGTGGCGACTCTCCACTTGTGGTGTGCCGACACGTCCCTCCCTCCTTCAAGAGGCTACCCGTCCCGCCCCACTAGATATGGTACACCTAGATTTAAATTTCTTACGATTAATAAAGGATTATGTTTTACTTCCTTGTACGAAGTAAAGGAACTATTGTGATAGCGAAAATTTTCGGTTTTCAGATTTTAACGGAAATATCCATTTTAACCACTTTTTTCATTTAAAGGTGATAAGAAAAATAAACAGAGCTTATGTTAAATTGAAACAATCAAGTTTTCTTTCCATGAGAATTTTTATATTTTGGTAATAAATAATTTTCATCCGCATTAATCGAATTAAAAAATTAATTTGTTCCGAATAAGGCCTATTTGATATATAGTTTTACCTTAGAAAGGAATTTAGTTTATTAGATTCAAATCAATACAAACATCTTAAAACACGGTTTAAGCGTTTTGTACGCCCATAGATAGGAAATTGAGTTTCTTGTTGCATTCACGGACAACCGTTCCATCTAAGGTTACGATATAGGAACTTAAATTCCTAATTAACTTAGATGAGTTTAATCCATAGTATATGCCGGCCTCCGTGGCGGAGTGGTAGCGTCTCGGCCTTTCATCCGGAGGTCCCGGGTTCGAATCCCGGTCAGACATGGCATTTTTCACACACGCTACAATTCATTTATCTCATCCTCTGAAGATATACTTAACTATGATTCCGGAGGTTAAAAGAAAAGAAAAACCCATAGAATATATAAAGGAAGAAGGAATTAAAGATATTAAAAAAAAAAAGAAAGCTGGTAATAAAACTACGATCATACTTTGAAGAATAACGAAACAACTTAGAAGAGTGCTTCAAGATACCGTCCAGGTAGTGGGTATCCACTGCGATCATAATTCTCAGTATATTGGGAAGAAGCTGGGATCAGTCGATGAAGGACAGATGGAATCACAGGCTGAATAGACCTCCAGAGATAGTTGGATCCCAAGTACGAAGACTGGAGTACGAGTTGACCCAATTACTTATGGATGACAAGTAATGAAATCATAGCTGTTCGTGTAGACGTTGATACTTTTCGTGGAATGTGGCTATTGAGAAAAAGAGACACCACAAAACGTATTTTAATCGGTTTTCCTGCAGCATTAGAGAAACTAGAAGGAATTCAAATGTCTTTCCCCAGATAACATCAACAATTTTCAAATAGTTTTGTTTTTTAATAACAGGCTTATCGAACTGTCTGTAAACAATTTTAATATTTCATTTCAATTGTTAATTATAATTGTTATTTTCAAAATTATATAATTTCTTTTTAACCAATCGAAAAATAAACTGTTGGTAAATCTGGAATATAACTTAACTGCAATTGATAGGAATTTTATAACCTATAAAACCTATAATAACCTATAGTTTTTTTTTTTTACTGTAAAAACTTGGATAGATTTAATAATTGGGAAAAACCCATATCAATTTAAAAAAAAAAAAAGAAATAAGAAGCATATAATGAAATTAGGGACCCGTAATCCTCCCTTTTGTTTACGATAAATGGAAAAAAAAGGAAAGGAAAAAGAACAAAATATAAACCGAAATAAAATTAAACTGAAGTTAAAGGAAAACAAAAGTACAATACGAAATAATCTAATAAAACCTTCTGATTACTATACCGGTGTACTGTAGCTACCCTATAGTAAATAACTATTAATAAGAAGTAAGGAGGCAACAAGATTCTACCAATTTACGTTGATGGTGGAAAGCAGACAGTTATATGGCAATTCTCATTAGATATACATTAGACCTGAAGATATAAAAATTCTTGTGTTGATCTTTAGGGGATTGAAAATGAGTTTCACTTCTGCTATTCCTTCTTACTTTGTTACTATTATTAATATTATTAGTATATATATATATCCACAAAGTATAGTGTGGGTGTGTTAGTTGTTTGTCTGCGTGCGTACATATATATATATAAGATAGAATAAAGTGAGATGAAGATACACCTTTGAGAATATGCAAATAAAGTCTATAGAATTGTGAGCGGAGGGTTATCAGACTTGATTAAACACTGTTAATAAATTGCTCTCCTTGGCAGCTAGGATAAAGTGGTACTTTCCTTATTCCTTTGTCTTCTTCCATTTTCGTTCTTTACCATTATTATATATATCTTCCTTTTCATTTCAATATATATATTTTACTATATATCCTATTTTAAGTTTTTATATTTAAAACCTCTCTAATTATTTTTTTCTAATTTTCATTTTCCTTAATTTTATTATCAATTATTCTTTACCTTATTTACTTAACTGTTTATTATTTTGATGAAAACAGTAATTTTTTATTACAATTACTTACTTATTTTATTTATTTAGTAACATTCAATTTTCTTATCTTCATTCTATTCCATATTATTTTTGCTAAGTTTATACTTTACTTAACACTTAAAATTATTCTAAGTTATATTCATTTTCCATTAAAATTTTAATCATTGTTATAACTTTCAAATTTATATAACCACGTACACTCGCAAAAAAAAAAAAAAAAAAAAAACTGAAATTTATATAATCATTTTTTAATGAATATATTTATGGTAATCTATTATTGGGAATAAAAATTGTTATTTAGGAAGCGTTAAAAATAATAATTATAAAATTCAGTGTGATATCTTGAATTAATTTTATTAATTATTAACAGATTCCGTCTAGCTAGTGGGTGGAGCCTCCTCCTTGATGACCCCCGCTCTGAACGTTATCTTTATGATTCTAAGATTAATACTGATAAATAAAAATCTTTATTAAATCCAAATTCAAAAATAATCAAAATATTTTTTCCCAAAACAAAAATTAAAGTATATTTAAAAAATTAAAAAAAAAAAAAAATTAAAGTAGTATTAAAAATTAACGCATGGAAAGATCTTTTTCCACCTATTTTTTCCCTCATTCTTGACAAAAAAAACATACAAGGATCAAGGTATAGACCTGATCAATGTTATAAAACGGATAGTCTATTGTTTTGTTTTTTTTACCGGCCTCCGTGGCTGGAGTGGTAGCATCTCGGTTTTTCATTCGAAGGTCCCGAGTTCGAATCCCCCGGTCAGGCATAACATTTTTCACACACGCTACAATTCATTCATATCTTCAATTCATTCATGAAGCTCTACCCTTAATGGTGGTTCCTGAGGTTTAAAAAAATAAAGAAGAAAAGTCTATTGTTTTTACATCGAATAACGAATTAAAAAATCGTTATTAAGTTGTCTAAAAGGAAATATTCAACTTCACCGCCAATGGGGATAGGACTGAATTCATTCATGGATTAAAACCTTCCCTAGGTAATGTATCCTGAAATTTTGAAATCAATCGGTCGGTTGGTTCTCGCATGATGCTGTTGCAAATGGACAGAACGGCCACAAACTTTTGAATTTATATATTAGATATTGAATAGTGGGTAAGCTTTTTTTTTTTTTGTAGATGAGATATTATAATAGCAGTAATAATTTTCTGTCATTAACGGATTTTTTTAGAAATTTAAAAAAAAAATCAGATAATTTGATTTATTAAGGTTTAATTGGGATATTTTTATACTAAACTTCCGCTTTCTACTTGGATTACCTAAAAGCATAAACGACATTTTATATTTTTTACTTTTTGTATAAAAATTTAGTTAAAATTATTTCTTTTATAATCTTTCATAAGTACCTTTTATTAATTTATTTTTTATTTATTTTTTTTTTAAGTAAGACGTTATTTGAAAATAAGATTTACCAACAAGTGGTTTGGGGAAAAAGCAGACCAATTAATTGGTCTCTGAGATCACTGGACATAACGCCTATGAGCTAATATATTTGAGGTCACATGATATCGAATAATTAATCCCAAGGATATTCAGCGCAGTTGATATTATACGAAATAATACTAATTCATTAATAAAATCTACAAAAGGAACTTTAAATCAAGCGGAATATTGCGTAAATAATGAATAAAGACATTTTGACAACTATTGGAATAGTAAGTTAGTAATATATTTTTATTTATTTTTACTCTCGATGGAACGGAGACGGTATATGCGTTTGGGGGTAAGAGGTTTTGTGTGTGCGTGGGTGTGGGTGTGTGGGGTGTGTCACCATTTTCCCCAGAAATTACGGGACCGATTTCGATGCGGTTTTTTTTCCATTATATACGAGATGTGATAAAAAAAAATACGGTGAATTATGTTATAAAAAGCAAAGTAGAAAAGTTACCTTAAATATTAATTAATCTCCTTCAAAGTACTGTTCTTGGCTAGCAATACACTTATCCCAACGTTGAATCCACGACTGAAAGTATTTATGGAAAGCTTCTTTTGGAATGGCTTTCAGCTGCTCTGTCGTGGCTTTCTCAATGTCAGGAATGGTGTCAAAACGTTTCCCTTTTAGCACATTTTTTATTTTCGGGAAGAGCCAGAAGTCGCATGGTGCTAAATCTGGTGAGTAAGGCAGATGTGGACAGACAGGAAGATTTTTAGCGGCCAAAACCTCGCGAATCAAAAGCGACTTGTGGCACGGCGCATTGTCATGATGAGGAAGAAAGCCGTTGGCCCATTTTTTAGGTCTCTTTCTTCGCACATCGTTTCGCAAATATTCCAGTACCCCCTTGTAAAATTCGGAGTTTACAGTTGTTCCCATTGGAACGAACTCAGATCGCACTATGCCATCACAATTGAAAAAAACAATGTTTTTGAGGTCGAAGGACGTCCACACCGTTCCTCGTCTTTAACCGACTTATTTCCACTTTTAAATCGTTCATACCACTTGTAAACAGTCTTCAAAGTCACCACATTATCACCATACACTGATTTTTAACATTTCGTAAGCTTCTTTGTCACTTTTTTCAACTTGAAATAAAACTTAATGTTAATTCGTTGTTCAAGATCCATGTTTCACGACAGATACTGCAGACACGATCGCACTTTAACGGCTATAGAAGCAGACTGAAAAACCGGAACGTGTTCAAACTTGTCAATGCCTGTCTCAACACATGAGGGTATGAGACATACTAGTTGAAATAGATGCAGCGTA